>PVLA01011598.1:0-51747 GCA_004027455.1 Hydrochoerus hydrochaeris
GGGTAGCATATAGCACAGGGCCATCACAGAAGAGAAATGGCCCTTGGCAGGGCAGGCAGGAGAGAGCAAAACAGCAAGCAGCTGGAGTAGACTGCTTTCTCTCTTCCTTTATATTCTCTCCAGGCTGGAAGCCTATTCATTGGTGCCACCCACAGCCGGGGTGGAGCTTTCATTATCCACACCCAGAACTATACTGATTCCAATCAGTGGACTGATTTAGTATCATCCACCCTTAACCCTAGCATCACACCTGAATCCACATTCCCATACCCTAGAACCAGCCACCTCCAAAAAGCCCCACCTATGAGTGCATGACGTTTTGAGGGGACATCCAGGTACCAACCCTAACAGACAGAAAATGGGATACTGTCCAGCATTTTAAGGAGACAGGAACCTTTGCAACACTATGAACAGAAGTAGAGGACATTATGCTGAATGAAATAAAAATACTGTGTGAATGGGAGAAAAATTTCACCAGCTGTTCCTCAGACAAAGGACTAATATCTGGAAAATACAAAGAATGCAAAGAAACCAGATGCCTCCCCCAAATGTAAATACACAATCCAAAAATGGGCATCTGACATGAATAGGCACTTCTCAGAGGCACAAGTACAAACAGCAAATGTATATATGAAAAAATGCTCAACATTGCTGGTCAATTGAGAGATGCAAAGTAAAACAACACTGAGATTCCTTCTCACCCCAGAAAGAATGGCTGTTATCAAGAATCAACCAGTAATACATGCAGAGGGGCTGTGGGGAAAAAGGAACCCTTCTCCACTGTTGGTGGAAGGGTAGACTGGTACAACCACTGTGGAAATCAGTGTGGAGAGTTCTCAAAAAACTAGGACTAGAGGTTCCATTTGATCCAGCTATTCCCTTCCTTGATAACTTCTCAAAAGAATTAAAAGCAATGATATATGTGCATCTGTGTTTATAGCAGCACAGTGTGTAACAGCCAAATACTGGAAACAACCCAAGTGTCCATCAACTGGTGAATGGATCAAAAAGATATGACTTTTTTACTACACTGCCATAAAGAAGGATTAACTTGAGACATTTTAGGTAAATGGATACAATTTGAAAACATGATTTTAAGTGAAATAAATCAGACACACATGTTTAAATGTCACCTTGCATCTCTTATATGAGAAATCAAAAGCATAAATGAGGACCAAAATGAATGACAGATACTGAAAAATAGGAAGAAATTCAAGAGGGAAGAGGAACAAAGGAGGGGGAGAGGAAAAGAAAGGGATGGAACAGGGATTTTACAAATGAGAAAGAATGGAAGGAAAACAATAGAAACAAAGTTTTATTAAAGGTGGAGGGAAGAAAGACTGAAGGAAAGAGGACAATGAGGGAAAAAAGAATCAGGGTGTATCATTTCCGGGTACAAATGCCTGATGCTGAATGTGATCATTTTGTACATCAAAAGAGTACAAATAGCCTTAAAAATAAATGAATAAAAACACTGTGTGATGTCACCTGTGGGTAGGGTCTAGCAACATTCAGAGTCACCAGAACAGAAAGCAGAGGGGCAGTCCTGGGGTGGGAGGCCCAGGTCCAAGGACACAAACACAGTTATCAAGGACTCTAAGATGCAGACTGGTATTGTATGTCAAAAGTTTGCTAAGAGGATGTATTTGAAGGGCTCTTACCACAAAACAGGTGGTTATGTGGTGTGATGGATGTGTTCGTTGTTTTTGTTATAGTAGTTATTACACCCTGCATATAGATACCAGAATCTGCTGTGTAACTTAAATATAGGTACTAAAAATACAAGCAGGGTGCTTAAACTCATCAACCATCAGAGAACTGAATGAAAACAAAAGCCACCAGGAAATACTGTAACAAACTCACCAGAACTGTAAATATGTTGACAATAATGTGAAGCAACTGTTGGTGGGTGTTTAAATTTCTATAACCAGCTCAGAAATGTATCCATCCAGGTCCTTCAGAGTTGAACATGTGTGTCACCCATGACTCAGCGATTCTACTTCTAGACACACACCTAAGAGCAACGTGAAAGAACACAGAAGTGTATAACCTCCTCTGTCACAGTGGCTAGAACTGCACACAACCCATTAACAGTGCACACATTTCAGTATATTCACAGAGTATGAAATAACATAGAGATAAAAAAATGAGCAAAACTTCTTTAGGCCACAACATGATGTATGGCATATGAACATGGGACTGAGCAAAAAATAAGGGACAAGACAGTACATACTGCATGACTCCATTTACACAAAGGAAAACTATTCCAAGACTTGGGAGTCAGCTAGTAGATTCTCTTGTGGAGAGAGATGCAAGTAACTTCCAGGTATTAGGTGTGATCTCTTGATAGATGTGGTGCTCAACTGAAAAATCTGGATTCTAGGCTAATTCTCAAAGCTGAGACCCAGAATCCATTCTCTCTCTAATAAGATGTTACACATCAGTCTGTAGGTTTGAAACCACTTGTATGTAATCGATGGTAACATATAAAAGGAAAATACTGAAACATCTCAGGTGATTCAGAAAAAGAACTGAATGAAATTCAGACATATTCATGATTTGAAAACTGCTGGTGGTGTCCTTTTGCTGATAAATGATACATATCAAAAACTTAAGCAAATATCACACTTGATAATACAAACTTGAAAATTCCCATATTATAATTACGCAATAAGAGAGGGTAAACTTTCATTACTACTAATCAACATAGGAATTTGACATTCTGATTAAAGATAGGGCAAGAAAACATTAGAAATATGAATGTTGGAAAGGAAGGACCAAAGCTGTATTTTAAAATGATATTCATGACTTTTCTAAGGCCATATAGTAATCTGTATCCATAGATAACCATAGGTTGATCCCTGACATCATTATTATTATACTCTACTCGTATTCATTGTCCTCTGATTTTCTTTTGCATTAAAGAGTAGCACTTTTGTATTTGCCTCAATGCAGGCAGTTAAGCATTTGTGTTCAGTGAGTAAACGAAATGGGTACAGGTAACCTCAGAAAGCCAGTGAGTCCTACTGGAATCCTGATGTATGAGCTTGGAGGTAGGGAACCCTTAAAGTAACATTCGTTCTGAAAATAATCTGAAATTATGACAAATCATGGTTAGCATACCTGTCACCAATGCAAATCGATAGTTTCATACAACTTGTTTGTTCTCCAAATGAGTTGTTGATATTTTGTATCCCTTCCAGCTAATGTACACCATAAAGATGAATGTCAACAGTTTTATCTTAACAATACTTGGTATATTCCTAACTGTATTGGAAATTGTATTCTTTTCAGTGCACAATAAGAATATTGAATGGCCACATGTAAGTACAAAATTTTACAATACTATTTTTCACAAATGCTGATACCATAAAATTATTTATAAGTAAGTGGCTACTGTTTTGCTGTTACACTAATGTGGGCAATACTGATATTAATTCCTATTTGGCATGACCACAAATACTAATGCAGACTTCCAAGCAGGTCCCTCCACCTGTGGCCTCAAAATCTCTCAATCTGTCAAATTAATGGTGCTACATAAAACAAAAGGGCCAAAATCTAGATTATTGAGATGAGTGAGGGACACTGGTAAAGAAATGCACATTTAAAAAATAGCATTATCTCTTCAAATATATATAGATCAGAAGCTGCTGATGGACTCAATTTGCTAGATACAGTTTAGAGGCCAACATCTCCCTGGTTCCAGTGCCTGGAATTCAATGGAAGGCCAGTAAGTATTTGCTGAATGAATAAATGAATGGATGTTTGTTACTGAACTATCCCTTCAATACTATTTCTAGATTTCCATATAAAATACATCTGAGAATCAGAAATTGTAAAATGTTTGCACACAACAAGCAGGTACCACATTCTCAAATGTGCCACAAATTCTTGATATGTGGTTAACCATCTCATTTCAGCTGAACCATGTACACCAGGGGTGGAAATTGAAATGGAGCAAAGATGAGCTGCTCCATCATGGGGTCCAGTTTTTTAAGTTGCTGAAAACCCTATACCTCAGAGAGGGGTAGCAGGATGGCAGGATTTCATAGACATGGTGCAATTAGGATAAAGAAAGGGAGCAAGGTCTTTTTCAACAAATAAAAATGATGACAGGACATGTCTTAATTACTTTCTCATTGTCAAGACACAATACACAAGACCCAAACTTAAAGAGGAGAGTTTTAGTTTGGCTCACAGTTTGTAGAGCTTTCAGTGTAAAGTCAGCTGCTCCCAAGGCAGGGAAGCATGGGCAGTGATAGAGGAAAAACAGCTCATGGCAGGGCAGCAGGAAACAGAGAGATCAAGGGAGGAAGAGGGAGACAGGCCCTCCCAGGCCACACCCTCACTGCCCCTTTATCAAGCTCCACTTCCTAACAACATGTTTAACTATAAACTTGCCAGTGGACTAATAAACACTGATGAGTATCAGGTCCTATATTCAGTCACTTCCCCAAAGCCCCAGCCATGACCATACAAACTTTGGGGGGACTTCTAGGTATAAACCACAACAGGATGCTTGGAGCAGATGTTTGCATCCAGGATTTTTGCTACCATAAGCATCATTGGTATTTGTGTCAGGAATATACTTAGTGTTTCGTGGACCCATATACACTGCAGGCCTAGTGGGGAAGGGAAGGTGGAGGGCTCCGAGGTCCATTATGTGTTCATCTCTTTCTGATTCTGATTCTGCTAGCACTTTATGGATGTAGCAGCTCTCTACCTGTGTGAAGGATTGTGTTTCCAGGTTTTAGAAGGAAATAAGAACATTTTAAATATTAATTGAGCAGCTAGCTAATATCTTTCCAAGGATGTCACTCATATTTGTACAAAAACAAAAGACAGAGAACAAAGGCTTAAGAAATCACAGTGCATTCAGAGCTCACCCTGCCACACTCTTTGGAATCTTGTTTCGTTATACACTGTGATCTAATTTTATTGAAAAAGTTCAACAACAATGTTTGAAAGTATGACATGCTGCATGCCCATGCTAGGATAAAGACATAAGAATGGAAGTTTCCAAGGAACAGGTATAGTGTGGAAAAATCTTTACTATGAGTTTTCTAATTTTAGTACCTAAAACATATTTCATGACAAATACTGGAAGGTGCCATCCCAGAGCTCCATTAGTATTGTCACTGTGTACAACAGAGTGACTGATTGCTGAATATTAGAAAGTGAGACTTAGTAATTACAAGGGATAATCAAACTATAGTAAGTGTTCAAATTTTTAAAAAAATGTTTATAGTAAAAACACATGGCCACAGATCTCCCCCCAAATAATCCTCTGCTTCGAACACACTTATCCCATCATTTGCCCTCTTTCTGAAGCAGTTCTGGAAATCGTCTCTTGTTTGTTTGAAGTACTCTATGATCAAAAGTATGACAAACGCTGCACCGAGGGCCATCCAGCAGGAAGGCAGCCAGGTGAAAATGTGAGGCTTGGCCATCATCTGTCTTATTCACCAGGCCTGGCACTGTGCAACTTCTGGCTCTTCCCAAAAGTTGAAATGACCACAGAAGGTCAAATTTGGAATCAATGTGGGACAGTGAGGTACCCACAGCAGTGCAGGTGAAGGCACTCACAGAAGATAGCTTCCAGGTGGCAGGAACAATGGGACAGATGTGTTCAAAGCAAAGCAGAGTATTTTGAGGGACCTCTGTGGCAACATCTTCTGTAGTAATTTCTTTTTTTAATTTTAAACACTCAATATGTGTCTCAGTCACATGGCATATGTTGTGCAGCCAACACAACAGCCTCCAAGGGCAGAAACTGCCACAGTGCAAGCTTTTCCTAACACAGCACAATCTGGAAATTACAAGGTCTCGTTCCTCCCTCCAGACCCTCCCAGAAGCTATCATTCCGGACAACCAAAAGCCATGGGAGGAGAGAGGAGTGGTCCTTCCATAGGCTGCCATCCCCTGCACACCAAAGGCCACTAGCAGCCAGGGGAGAGTCAGGAATAACTGCTCCAAGGCACTTTGTGAATCTCTCTAAACAGAGACCCAGCCTGCAGCCCCTTGCACTAAAAGCAACACCAGTTTCTTTTCTTTCCTGCTCCCAAATAGAGAATAACAATAAATTATTTTAATAATAAATATCTAGTGAGGATAAGTATATATATATATATATATATATATATATATATAATAAAATATAGATAAATAGCAAAGTCAGAATTTTAGAGTTCAACCAAATATACTATTCTAATATATGAATTTTGTGAAAATGTCCCTTGTGAAATCAGGATGAAAAATAATAACATAAACATGTAAGGGTTTTTTTTAGAATACTGTGATTTGCAAAATCAAATCACAATTTTTGCCATAAGTTGCATGATCAGCAAGGTGAAAAAGAAATGCAATCATTATAGACTAAATTCTCTGCTAAACAAAAGTGTCTCAGTCCATCATAAACAAAGCAACTCCTGTAATGGTACTTTGCATTGAAAGTGCCACCATTGTGTAGAGCTCACCATCACAGACCTGGTGTTAGGAGGTAGACCAGGGGACTAAACTCCTCTGCTTCGGACAGCCCTGCACCCCCAGCATCCAAGATCAGATGGGTACAAATGAGATTTTTGTTTACAGCTGTCCACTATGTACTCATAGACTAGTTCCTGCAGCAAAAGCTATGCAGCTTCCATAAATCTATGTCTTATTTTTTTTTTTAAATTACAAAGTAATACTGAGGAGGGCTAGGAATATAGCTCAGTAGCACAGCACCTGCCTGAAGGCACAAGGTCCTGAGTTCAATTCCCGATATGGCAGGCAGGCAAGTAGGCAGGCAGGCAGGAAGAGAGAGAGACTGAAGAACTACAAAAATCATTTTTATTGAGGGCCAAGAAATTGTAGAGCAACTGTGCTTCCCAGTGGTCTGGTCTGATCAAGAAAGAAAGATCAGTGAGACAGGAAACTGATGGTGTCCTACACTTCAAACCATTTTTCATAAATAGACCATCAGTCCTCACAAGAATTGGTTATCAGGAGCCAGGGATTTTGCACAGTGGCGTAAGTGCCTGGTGGGTAAGTGCAATGTCGTGAATTTTATCCCTGATACCAAAAAGAAAAAGAAAAAGAGAGAGAGAGAAAGAGAAAGAGAGAGAAAGAATGTTTATCAAACTGTTCTCATGTTCATATTACTCTAGACTGGAACATGAGGGTATCAGCAATGGCATGAAGATGTTAAAATTAAATTACCAGACAGTAAGTTTCAGGTCCTTTAATACATCCTCCCAAGTAAGGTTTTGGTGTAGGTTTGAGCATTTATTCACTCTCAAACAGTTATAATTATAATTGGAACTTTTCTTAGATCCATTCTGGCACAGAAATCAGAATCTCAATATTTTATTCCATGGATCATGCTTGAAAACATTTTAAATAGAATATTTTGGTGAAAAGTCTGTCCTAAAACCAATCCTAAAGAAATAATAACACTCCCCCAAAAATCTGGATTTAAGGAGGATCATTAACTTTGAGTCATTTCACCAAGAAAACTGTGTGATGGTTAATCAGAAGAAACTGACACATAATGTATAAAATTATGAGATTAAAAACAATGAAATTGAGGTGCATGTGCCCAAATTAATTGTAAATAATTTGTATCAAATATTCTTACCGTTAATTGTAATCCAGTTTAAAAAAGCAGCTGTCTATGGTGGTGGTAATGTGTAGCTGGGCGTCTCCCAAAAGGTATTCCAGTCACTAGAACATCACCAAGAGCCCAAGCAAGGCCAAACACTGCCCTTTCATTTTCCCTGTCACTCGGATCTTTATTACCTACCTGTCAGAGATCAACTCCTGCTTGCCCAAACCCTCAGCTGTAATCAAATGAAAGATTCTCGGCAGGATCACCAAGGATAATAAAGCTATGTGGCACAGTCTCTCTGTAGTCTGTTCCAGCTTGTAGAGAATAGAGACAGGTCATAAGCAGTTGCTGTGAATGTTGGTATCATCATGTGCATGGAAACAATTTGGCAGTAGCTCCTACAAACCAGTTTCATGACAACCATTTTAATCATCCAAATGAAAGTGCTGTATGAACCAAAAAAAGAAGCAAACTCAGGAACAGTATGTGTCTTTTTAAAATATACAGATATTAGACATTGCAGTTAAAAGATTCCATGTACATTTAATGCTGAGGATATGGTTTTAAATGCAGATGTACTGTTTATAATGCTCACAGTATTATAAAATACACATAAGAAAATAGACATCATGAACTTGAGTCTCTCAGAACTCGGTAGACAGCTAAGGGAAAGTGGAAAAGAGAAGACGGGTCTGCAACCAAGTTCCAAGCAACCCAGGCTTGATACTATTTTTTGTTATTTTAACCTCTCCCCAGTCTCAGTTCTTCCACTCAAGGTGAGAATGCTCATGCGAATAATCACAATAATGCTGCCTACCACAAAGGCTTGTGGAACCGATAAAACAATGCATACAAAGCATTTCTGCACACTGGCCTGGCCATCTAGTCCATGCCATCATTCCAGCTATGATCACAGGACACCCTTAATCTTAGCATCACTCCCTGTCCAGCAACCTTTAAAATTCCTCTACGAGCACACGAGGCTTGGGAGGGGACATCTAGATACAAGCCATAACAATGGTGTTCTGAAGTAAAGGACAACTTCTCAAGGGATGTTTACGGGACAGCTGGAAAATCAGCAGGGAAGACAAAAACTTAGGTAATTTAACTTAAAAGCCATCAGTGGCCAAAAGGTTGAGATCTCAAAGCCCCATGCTGTCTGGAATGACATTCAATCCATGAAGTATGTTGAGAAAAAAGATGGTTTGGCTGGGTAAATAAGGAGGTAGTATGAGAATGTCAAGGAAAAGAGAAAAATGCTTGAGAGTATGTGAACAGTTTAAAAGTCTTCATAACGAAGGAAAATCTAGGGGCTGGCGATTTAGCTCAGTGGTGTAAAGGTTATGAGTTCAATCCCCTGTACCAAAAAAAAAAAAAAAATGTACACAAGGTAGGAGCTGGATAAGGCTGATAGAGCAAGTTTGCAGGCTCCCGGGGGTGGTAAGGGTTCCTGCCCTCACTGGAGCCAGGGAAGAGGAGAAAGGGGATGGGTTAAAATGCACTGAGGAGGACACCACAGAGCAACTCTCCCCCTGTTCAACTGGGGTGGGGGGCTCGACACCCTGGCAAGGGGAGGCAAGTGAGTGGTGGGGCTCACGACTAACATAGAAAAAGAACAGCTTTGGATGCAAATATCACCCAGCTCGTACTCCTATTTATTTCTTCTAATTGGGAGGCTAAAGAATCTACCTGAAGTTCAGGAGACAGCAGTTTAGAATTCAACTTTGGAAATTATAAACTTGAAGGTCATCAATAACCTTAGCTGTGAAATGTATTGCCATGAAGAGACCAAGAAGCCACTGATGAAAACCACAAAGGACCTAAATGGCAGAAAAAATGACTTAAAATGTGGGTAAAGGGCCAGGTTCATGACACTAGAAAGTACTAGCTGAGTAGTAGAGTGGCCCAAGTTTTAGGTCAGGGCCCTGAACAGAAGCAAAGAAAGCATAGTTGTCACCAAAAGCAAAACAAACCACATACACAACCAGCTACTGAAATCCCCAGAGAATGCCGATCCCTGGGTTCTGAGCCTCTCCTGGGGTCTCTGTGGAGGGCTGGCCTCCATGGACCATGGAATCCCAGAGAGATTAAGAGAAAAGATAAGAGAAATTGCTTTCCTGACATTGAAACAATCAAGCATGGCGTTTACTCTTAACCATTAAAAGTTCTGTTAGTTTGACTTGAAGACTAAATCTGCACTTATATCCATGAGTTGGACTGTTGATAAAGTGTGGCTTTTACATTTCTAACCTAAAAAGAGAAAGCAAGGGAAGGAGTGGAGAAGGAAGAGAAAACGAGAGGAGGGAAGGGAAGGAAAAGAGTGGAAAGGAAGAAGAAAAAAACAGAAGAGGAAGGGAGGGGAGGGGAGGAAGGAAGGGAGGGAGGGAGGGAGGGAGGGAGGAAGGAAGGAAGGAAGGAAGGAAGGAAGGAAGGAAGGAAGGAAGGAAGGAATCCAAAGCAGGTGTGTATCTTTCTTAGGTAAAAACTCACTGTGAGAATGTCCCCTGTACCATCCCTTCCAAAGGACCATTTCAGTATCATTATTAAAGTGTAAGCTACGAAGAGAAGAGGGAGATGGGTCCCCTGTGTCTCCTCAGGACTGTTCTCTCCCTGAGGCCCTGCATTCCATGACTCTGCATCACCCGCCAGGTCAGAAGCAGGAGATAATTGGGAAGAGTTAGTGGAGTAACTCAGTGACATAGGACAAGAGCACTGTTCAGAAGGTATTAATAACCAATTTTCTAATTATTCACCTACCTCAGGTTCGTGGCCCCAGGAGACCCCTCCTTCTTCCTTTAACATGTTAAGGAACAGAACCATCCTGACCTCACTCCAGGATGAGACATTTCAAGTGAATGAAAAACAGATTGTCATTTTGTTCAAGATGTTTTCCAGAAAGTGTCCATTAGTGAAGTTTGTCTTGATGCTGCTTTTTTTCCTATTCTGTAAATAAAAAAATGGGAACAGATGACTGGTTACATTCCCTGTGTGTGTGTGGGCGGGTGCTGGGCACAGCTCTCTTGGTTAGGATCCAGCTGTCTGGGCTAAGGAATTGCTTCCCCCAGGAAGGCTTCCTCTGCCGGAGAGCAGGTTCCAGGGGAGGTTTGCTAATAAGCAAGGTGGAGGCAGAAAGGAAGCATCCCATCCATGGAAATTAGCAGGAAGGACATGCCTCGCTGCCTGGATACTCTGGTCTGTGTTGCCGACAGCCTTGAACGCACTGCACCTTTAATGCATCCTTTGTAAGTTATCCTCAATGACTGCCTGGACTTTGCATGACTTGCCCATCAGGGAGAAGGCCTCTGTCCATCATCCACATTCTTATGAATGAATGAATGAATGAATGAATGCCCACTAGATTCATTCATTCACCATAACAACAGTGAAGATTTCAGGTTCAATTCCCAAAGAGGTTCAGCACCCTATGCCTACCCCCAAACAGTGCTGCAGGAAGTCTCATCACAAGAGGTGTTATGACATTGTTAGACTCGTTAAATACACAGTTTTAGGTAATGTTCGCTTTTCTTTTCTCTCTGTCCTCCCCTCTGTAGAAGCCATTCCGTTTCATTGTGTCTTTTAAACTGCTTTGTTACTAAGGTCTGAAACGCTGTGCACATTTAGTGCATACACGGCCATGCGTTTGCAGGTGACTACACATCCGTGAGGTCACCACCACCCCGACACCACAGGCCTTCATGCAGCCCCGAGCTCCCCTCTGCCCCCTGGCTGAGGCCCATCTGCCCTCCTGCTCGCAGTGCTAACTAAAGCCGGTGCTCTAGAGTAGATCTCCCCGGACTTACTTATTTTGCATGATGGAAACGTTGCACCCGGTACCCCTCACTGACCAGTCCTCTCCGACACCTGTCTTTCTGCTGTCTGCTGCTAAGGTCTGACTCTTGAATTCCATGTGGTGCAGTTGGACACTGCTCGGCTCTGCGCCAGGCTTAGTTCACTGATTCACAAGGGGCATCTTTATTGTCATGCAAGGAAAGATTTATTACTCAGCCTCCGTGTCTCTGGAGGCTTCTCCCCGCCCCAAGATGTGAGAGGGTGAAAACCTGGCCCATTCAGGGTCCAGAAGGGACCTTCAGGAGGTGACCGGGCTTGGATGAGGGCATCATGGGGGTCTCTCAGCAGGACTGGGTCCCGCAGGCTGTGTAAGAGGAGGGAGGGAGCCCTGGGGAAGAATCCACACCCTCTCAGGACTCTGCCCATCCGAGGCCGCCACCAGGGGCTGCCCCTGCCCGGGACCTCCAGAACCATAGGCCAAAATGAACCTCTTCTTAAAACGCCCCCACCCCAGTCCGTGGTGCTGCCACACTGGCTGAAGAAACAGATGGAGGCATTGGAAGCCAGTGGGGCGGGGGGGGGGCGGGTGGTGGTGGTGCTGGGCGGAAGTTGGAGACTCAGCCTGGCCTTTCCGTGTCTGCATCTGTGCAGGGTCTTCCTGCTGGCACCAGTCCCTGGACATGTGAGAAGGGAATTTTTGTGCTTTCTAAGCCACCCCATCCGTGGGACTTTGTCACCCCAGTCCGGACCAAGTCACCTGCAATGCATAGTCCTTAGTGAAGGTGTAGTGCCCAGTTTTCACCACTTTAAGTTTCCTTTAAGGAGTCGTGGATGTATCTCAGCAGCACAAGAGTCTGGCAAGCAGGAGGTCATGAGTTCGAGCCCCAGTACTAATTAATCAATCAATAAAATTCCTTTAAGCCTTCATGGTTCGGTTTGAGCAGGAGGCTGGGGAACCTTTCTTACTGTACTGTGAGGATCCAGGGGGTCCGCTTCGATAGCAAACGCGCCCTTCCTTACCTGGGAGTCCAGGCACTGTGTGCACTGCAGCAGGGCCGCCCCTGAGTGCGAAGCAGCACGGAGCTGCAGGGGGTCCCGCATCGGACAACAGGGGGAGCCCACGCTCCGGAAAGGCGCCCGGAAAGCCATGCAGCGTCCCCCGCCGTCGCCCTCCGGGAGCCCCTGGGCCCCCTCTTCCGCCCTCGGGAGCTCAGCCCTAGCAGCGCGGCCGCGCCCTCTGCACGGCAGGGGTGGAGGCCCAGCGGCTTTCGCGCCCCGGGAGGGCAGAGCCGAGCTCAGCGCACGGGGATGGAGGGGACCCGGTCGCGCTGCCCGGGTCAGGACTGGGGCGGGGCAGGAGCCCAGAGCTCCTAAAGCGGCGAACGCGACCTCGCCTTGCGCTCTGGGACAGGAGTGCGCTCCGCCTAGGGACAGCGGGGTCACCTGCGGCCAGGGCTGGCACCTGCCGCTCCGCCCCGTCCCGGGCCTCGCCCCGCGGGACCGTTTCCCCGGAGGATGGTCCTTGAGGGGACCCCATGGTCACCCCACGCCGCGGCGAGGAGGCGGGCCTGTAGGCAGAGGCCGGTCACCTGGGACGCGGCTGCGCGCTGGTGAGTGTGGCCGGTGGCGGGGCCTGGGCCTCCGTGTCTCTCACAGGGTGACCCGCGTGTTCTTTGGGCCGAGGCCAGCGGGGCCTGGGACCCCGGTCCTCACCCTGGAATCCGTCCTGGAAATGGAACAGGGCCCGACTTTGGTCAGGGCTCTGTGGTCTCGCATGCATCCCAGTGTGGGAAGTCGCCGGTACCCAGGGCTCTGTCTTCCCAGGTTCAGGGCCCCAGGCTAGAGCTAGGCCAGGCCTCTGCAGACCAAAGGAGCTCTCTGTCCCCTGACCTCACCTCCAATGGCGACAGCGCCCACAGCTACCACACGCAGGCCTAGGAGTCCACAGTTACCACGATAAATGGCGCCAGTATCCAAAAAGCATTCATTTCTGTGTGTGTGTGTGTGTGTGCGCGCGCCCGTGTGAGCGTGCATGTGTGTGTGCCCATGTAAGCGTGCGTGCATGCGTGTGTGTGTGTGTGTGTGTGTGTGTGTGTTTGTATGTGCATCCTGGTGCAGAGCTGCACCTGATCAGAACAAGGCTGAAAAGGGGCAGAGTGTGCTTTGGAAAGGCAGCCCGAGGGGCTCCAGGGACCATGTATCTGCCTCCACCCTGAGCAGGAGCTTCCTTGCAGACAGCAAGGAGCCCTGAGCCATGCTGCCTGAAGGACCCAGAGGGGCAGCGGGGCAAATGCCCTAGCTGGCTTCCTTAAGAATCCCAGCTAGCAAAACCCAGCCCTGCTACTCGGCACCCTCCCATCCCTCACCCGCGCCCCCGCCTCTGAGCTCTGCTGTCCCCAGACCTGCTCCTTCTGATGGACTCACTGTTGGCTTTAGTTTGCTGATATTTTCTTGAGGGTTTTTTTTGCATCAAAGTTCATCACGGACATTGATCCATAACTTTTTTGGGGGTAGACCTTTATTCTCACTTTGAAATCAGGGTAATGTAAGCCCCATGCAATGAAGTTGGGAACTGCTGCAACCCAGTGTGGCTCCTGAGGTTCTTGGGGTTAAGGACCACCAGGTGATGAGAAAAATAAAGAAAAAACAAAGCTGGGGTCAGGTGGAACCTTTACTCTCCTGATGGGAGGAAAGGAACTGCTTAACCAGTGCAGCATGTTTGTTTACACCCTCCAAAGAAGAATGTTAATTTCAAACCTACTGCCTAGCAACTTACTTGCCTGGCAGGCCTGGGCCACTTGCCTTCTTGGAGTTGCAACAACTTGTTTCATAGCTTCTTTTGGTCTCTCTGTTTTTTCTGGGCTGGCCTTGCTTTAGCCCCACACATGTGATCAATCTCCAGCTTGAAAGGCTCCCTACAGGAAACACTGGGCGTCAGTTTTCTGAAAGGGTTTGAAAAGAGTTGGCTTAGTTCTTTAAAGGGTGCTAGCTGAGCGCCAACAGTTCCTACCTTGACTTTGACGGGAGACTTTTTATTAGTTTTTGTTGACTGATTGAATCTCTTCCCTTATGATTTATCAGTTCAAATTTTTCTATTTCTTAATGTTTCAATCTTGATTGGCTTTAACAGTTCCAGGAATTTATCCAGATTTTCTAGGCTACCTAATTTATTGGTATATAATTCTTTTTATGACTTCCGTGTTATCAATTATTTTTCCTCTTTCACCTGATTTTAGTTGAGTCTTGTCTCAGCCTCGCTAAAGATCTTTTGATTTGCCCTAGCCCCTGACTTTTAGCCCTCTGTCCATCTGTCTTCTGTGAGATGAGGCAGCAAGAAGGCCTCGCAACATGCCAGCGCCTCCTTGGCCTTCTGACCCTGCGGACCATGAGCCAATCCAGCTCTATCCACTGTAGATGACCCAGTCTGTGGTGTGATGTGCAGTTCAAGACAGACTCCAAAAACTGCTTCAAAGGCCGGATTCAAAATGTGTCCTAGGCAAGGTCCCAAGTTCTCCAGAGAGGAACACGTGCTCTGCTTGTTGTGCGTCTGTCAGGCCCATTTGGTCCTAAGTGTAGTTTGGCCCCAGGCCTGCTCTTTCTTTAGGGATCCGAGGGATGTGGAGTCTGAACCATCTCTCCACTGCCGAAGTGGGGCATTGACATTGCCTGCCCATGCATGCAACATTTATTAAGACAATACTGTGTGAGGTGCTGGGAGAGAGCAAGCTGGACACTGCTCCTGTCCTCACAGGGCTATAGCTTGGCCCATAGAACAGATCTTCAACTACTAAATAGCAAGATAACAATTAACTGAGTTTTGTGAGTACCACAAGAGTACTTGCAGTGTGCTAAAGCATACAGGCCAGAGAACCACACCAGCATATTGGGGGTGGGGACAGCAGGGGTCAAAGAAGCCAGGCAGCAAGGTTCACCCCAACTCTGTAGTTTCCCTGCTTGATGACTAAGTTTCCAGCCCCACTTGTAAGGGCCTCAGTTTCTGCA
Source organism: Hydrochoerus hydrochaeris (assembly GCA_004027455.1). Lineage (NCBI taxonomy): Eukaryota > Metazoa > Chordata > Mammalia > Rodentia > Hydrochaeridae > Hydrochoerus > Hydrochoerus hydrochaeris. Next base: position 15,380 of record PVLA01011598.1, read on the forward strand.
TGTTGAGAATGGGAGTGGTAATGACAGGACCCTCCCAGAGCTTTGAGAGTTCAGGAGGAGGAGCTGTGGGCCTGACAGATGTGGGCAGAGCCATCACCCATCCTGCCTCTAGCAAATTCCCCACAGGGAATGAGAATGCACCCAGAGCAACCCTGAAGCAGCAGCAGGGGAGGGGTCTACAGGGAGAATGGCTACTCCTGCCCAGTGTTTCCAGTACTGCCCATCCATGTTTTGTGTTTTGACTGCAGCACGTTTGCTGGGTCCTAAAGATCACTTCTGTTCTGCTGCGTTTGGGCCCAGGTGCTGGGAGGAGAAGAGGGACAGTCAGGAGTCACTGACGTGGTTGTCATTTTTACTCAATTCCTAGAGAAGCTGTGTCCTTTATGGACATGAGCTTCTATGAAGAACTTAACGCCTAGAACTTTCACCAGTCATAAACTTGGAACAAATGGGAGCTACAGTGTCATGGCCTGCTCCCCTCTGTAATCCCAGAAAAGGAGGAGGGGACAGAAACAGCCAGATGAGTGAGAAATGAAGGCCATGAAGAGACAAGGACACAGACCAGGCCACCTGTCCACACTCGGTGTGATGCCGCAAAGCCAGGCTGAGCCCCCGGGGACAAGGCCTCTACTGGAAATGGCCCTGTAGTTAGAGCTACAAGACAGTACCCAGAACAGGAGGTTCTGGCCCAGTACCCCAAGCCCTGCTCTAACATGGGATGAGTCCCCAATTTTAGACCCCACACAAAACTTAGCCACCCAGGTGTGACAGCCAGAGGAAGGGTGGACACCTCCCAGGAAGCCTGGGGAAGGATGCTCGAAGCACAGCCAAGCGACCTGGAGTGTTCTGGAATGCTGCTGGCCCCCTGGGCCAGAGGTCTGCCAGGAGGCGAGACCTGCAGCCACCAAGGGCTTACAACTGCTCCCTCCCTGCTGGCTATGCTAAAGAACAAGGAACAAACACACCATAGCATCCTAACAAAAGGAACAGTAGTACCGCCCTTCTGCGCATCCTGACTCAGTTATCCAGCATGGATGGAGTGCGAGGATTTGTGCCAGGGCCTTTGCACGCTCCTGCATCGATCTTGAAAACAGCCCTGGGAGGCAGATATACCGCGGTCCCCTGAGGGTGAGGACACCCGAACTCTGAGAGGCCACAAGCATTTGTGCAGAGCCTCTCAGCTGGTACCTGGGGCCTGACTCTGGGCCTGGGCCTCCCCCACACCCCTTCGCCTCCCTGCACCTCCCACTGTGAGCACCCAGGGGCAAGTGCTCCGGAGGCAACTGCACTCTGCTCCAATCCAGACCAGGCTTTCACTTGGGAAAGATTTAGGAGCTCTCACTTTTCTCACCTGTTAAATGCAGCTAACAGCACTGGCCCATCAGGTAGGTAAGAGGGCTGGAGAAATAAAACTTGCAAGGTCCATGGCAGGTCCTCCTTCAACCTTCTTCTGCTGTCTGCACCCCCATCCACATTCCTGCTACACTGGCTGAAGATTCTGAATGAGTTTACAGCCACTGCCCAGCCCAGAAACTAAAAGGAGTAAGGAATGACTAGGGGTACTTCCAAGATGTGGTACTAAGGACACAGCCTCAAAACACCCAAAGTGATACAGACACAGAGGGGGTGCTTCTCACCATCAGACTAGCGAAACTAGAAAGTGTAGGCAAGAGCCAGAGTCGCCCATGATGCCAAAACCTGCATCTCTGCTTCTCAAGATTCAGTATCATTACTTTCTCCTTTGTGCTTGTCTGTGTTGCTTAAATATTACACATGCACAAACACACCCACCAAAAATACAACTTGAATTTTTACATTTAAAAGCTTTTTAATAAAGAATGTGATGGTAAGGAGGCAAGCTTCCGCCTGCCTTTCTTTGAGGCAAAACCACTCCTCTCCAAGGAGAATGCTGGGATGTTGGCCACACACACTGCTGCCCCGCCTGCTCTGAGCCAGGACAATAGCACTGAGCAGTTGAGTGTGGTGGCCACCAGCCACAGGAGGCTACTTAGATGTAAACTGAGTCAGTTAAATAAAAGGGAAAATTCAGTTCCCCAGAGAGCCACCTTTCAAGCATCCTACAGCCAGCCATTCCTGGCCAGAGACCTCAGGGCTGCAGAGCACAGTGCAGACTTAGAACATTTCCAGCACCACAGAACGTCTGAATCCTTCCTAGTGAGACCTCTGCAAGGAGACCAGAGACCAGAAAAGCAAGAGGGCATCCACAGTGCAGGGGCTGCACCGTGTTTTCCTGCAACGAGCAGGGAGTAAGTAGGTGAGAGTGTAAGCGCTGATGTGTAAATTCAGAGTTGTGAGCAGATTGTGAGACTTCTCAGCTCTGCCACCGGAGTGGGAGAGAAACCAGAGAAGACACTGAAACCAGTGGGTGAGGAGGGCCCATGCATTGGCATTTGCCCACCCTTGCTCTGCTGAGGAGCTGCGTTTCCATCGCCGTCCACAGCCAGGCTCCTGGCCTGTGAAATGCTTCACCTTCACTTGCTCATTTTATCCTCACGTGGCCCAACGTGGTTCATTCTAATATTATCCTGATTTTCCAAAGGAAGAAACCAAGGCGGAGAGGCCGGGACTCACCCCCAGGTTAACCTGACTGCAGGGCTGCATCACACCCAGGGCTCATAGACCCTCAGGGCACCAGAGGAACCCTCGCCCTCTTGGCTCTGGCCTCTGGAGCATTGTAACAGGGCCGTGTGCACAGCCTTTTCTGCTGTGTGCACTTCCAGGCCACCACGGAAAACCTCAGAGCCCTGGACCGCATAGCTGTGGAATAAGAAAAATGTGTATTTTAACCTAGCAAAGCAATAATGTAAAACTTAGACATTTTTCAACAAATGATACAGCTGAGTGGTTTGAGTGGAGAAATTGTTCTGTGGAAAATTCAAGCTGATGATGAAATTAGGAACCTGTTAGTCAATCTGTTCTGAAGTCTTTGGGTGTGCAGGAACCTCCTCTCCCAGTGCTCTAAATAATTAATCATGCTACCCATTAACCTCTGTGCTATTACAGGACTCAAGTAACCAGAGTCTAAAGCCACAGGATGCAATAAATTGTGGGCATTGATACCTCATTATTAAAATTAAGTATGTCATCAGCTCCTAAGAATATCGTTTTCAGTGGCTTAAGGGTCACTCCATGACCCCCACGCAAACCCAGCCAGAGTCCAAATACAAGGACCTCTGCTTGGCAGAGCTCTACTGCGTGAGCCATGTGCCCCCAGCCACAGGCAGCCCTAGAAGCTTGTTAAAAATGCAGAGGCTCAGGCCACCACCTGAGGAACCACAGTCCACAATTTAACGATCCACAGCTAATCCACATGCAAACAGAAATCTGAGGAACACTGGGCCAGACTTTATTCAATCAATGATCTCATCTCTATAATTGCATCAAAGAGCCCCAACTTTATTCAATCAATGACCTCATCTCTGTAATTGCATCAAAGAGCCCTTTCCGGGCCTTTGCCCAGACTTTGAGCCCAAGGCCATTCTCCCTGAGAGCTGCCTCTCTTCCAGCACAGAAAGTCTGAACTGTGCTTTCAGCCCTTCTCAGCCCAGCCCGTGACTTCCCAGAAGTAATGGCAGCTGCCCTGCTGGTGGTCACTCAGCCCCACAGCCGCCAGACCCACCCATCACACACTGCTGCTAAAGCTGGTCTGCACCCCGCATCCTCGGAGTGTGTGGACATCTTCCTGCACCCCTTCACACGCCAGGAGCTTCCTGCTGGGCTGACCAGACCCTGTCCTTTCACCAGCACTTCCTGCCTGTCCTGCCCTCGCTGGACTGCAAGCTTCCCAAAGTATAATGGACCTTTCCTCCCACACCCTGTGCATGACCCCCTCAGATCCTTCACCCAAGGCCTCCTCTAGAGGGGCCTCCCTACCTCTGCACCTCACAGTATCCCCCCAGTTACCCACTCATCAAACAAATATAATGTTTCACTAATACAAATTAAACATATACCTAACTTAAACATCTTATATAAACTGGACCCATTACCTCCTAAAGTTACTCCATACGCAGCCGGGAAATCAGTACACAGAATCCTAATGGGGGCTGGCATGCGGGAAACCCAGACACGCCCACCCAGGGGCCAGGCCCTTTGCCAATGCACACAAACAGCTCTTCTGTCCTTTGGCCCCCTGGATCTCCTGGCCCATAGCCACCACTGAGGGCGCCCACTGCCAACACTGTGCCCAGGGCTGGGGTTCCTCCCCTCGGATACCCTCAGTCGCACGTAAAGTCCACAGTGGACATCGTGCCAAGCAGCACAGGCTCTGCATCACCACTGGGAGGCTTCGAGGACAGGGAAGGGACTGGACTATTGTTTTGTTCCTTTTTGGCTTTTGGAGAATTCAACAGAATCACAAGAACAAGCCTCTGACCACAGACTGGTGACAGTGCTTCTTCTGCCCCACTTTCTGACTCAGAAAAATGGAATGAAATTTCCAGGTTTGTTTGGGACAGGAACAAGGATCATGTCCCCACCAGATCTCTCCCAGAAAGGACCACAGAGACGGGACAGGGGCTCAGGAAGGATGGGCAGCCCAGCAATCCCAGAGGCTGACCATGGACTGGGCAGTGCAGTCCATGACCCAGGGCCTTGTCTCACTTCCTGCAAGATTCTGCAGCTCACTTCCAGCTGGCTGCAGAGAAGTGGCACTTGTGTGGTGGTGGAACAATCACAGACACAGTGACAACAACTAGACCTCATGCTTCCCAGGCTCCCTGGAGCCAGGCATGCTTATGGGTGCTTCGCTAGGAAGTACTTCCATTAGCCGGGTGTTACAGCTGCGTCTACATGTCCCCCAAAGTCTCATGAGGTCAAGGGGGCAGGTGTTGCAGAGGCAGGTGATCTATAGCTTGCGACACCACAGATCCAGAGCTGGCCGGCATGGAGTGGAGATGGCCACCCCTGTCCTGCAGGCCCCAGGAGAGGCAGGGGGTGGGGCAGCAGAGAGGTAGGGCTTCCCTCCCAGCCCTAGAAGGAGCCAGCCTCGCTGATATTCTGATCTCAGGCTGTGGCCTCCAGAACTCAGAGTACCTTCCTGCCGTTTGGAGTCTCAGGCCTACGTGGTATTTTATTGCAGTGGCCATAACTTGGGAGGACCATGAACACCTAAAGGTGGCCTGAGACTTTTCTAAAAAGCAAAAGACCAGGTCCTGAGCCTCAGTGGGCACCAGAAACAGAGGCCCAGGGAGTCGAGGGGCGGCTGCCACTGCCCCCGGCATGGTGGGGACACAGCACCAGGAGACTCGGGTGCCACAGGGCCAATGTGGTGCCAGCATCCCCCGCACATTGCCAGGCTCAGCTCCAGAGCCCAGAGGACCGAACCTTTTCTATTGAAAAATAAGTCTGACCTGATTCTGGTGAATCTACAAGTTATAACATCTGATTTGGTGAGAAAAAAATTCAGAAAAAAATGCATGGAAAGCCTGCGGGGACTCATGAAGGCCTCAGCTTGGTGCGCCTTGGGTGGGCTGCAGGAAGGTAGAGGCTGCACGGAGGCAGCTATGATGACTCCCCATGCTCCATGGTGAGGCGGGTGTGATTGCAAGTTATTCCAAAGCAGCAAGTTCAGGAGGTGTGAAAAGGGTTTAAAACCAATGGCCTGCTGCTGCCAGTCACCTTCCTCTGTCCTCAGGGTCAGCTGGGCTCTTGGGCTTCTTACCGAGGTCTCTGGCCTCCCACACACCCAGTCCCTGCCTGCCTCTGAATGTGAGTCTTGGGGCACCCTCCCAAAGAGGTCCCCACAGGCAGGTCCTGGGGAGCAACAGGAGAAATGAGCCCATCTTCTCCCCCGCTTTGAGCTTCTTGTGATTCTGTTGCTTTTGTCAAGTGGAACCGGGCAGAGAACAGGCCGGTCTTTCTCCCCTGCACGTGGCTGTGCGGCCTGGGCAAAGGCTCCATTCACCCCAGGACCTCGGAAACTTATCTGGGGACCCGCACGGGCAGGCCATGATCTGGCCACCGTTCACTATTCCAGCATCCTGTGGCTGCCTCCATGTGAGCCTGTGACACCAGGAGGAGGACAAAGCCGCCATTGCCTGGGGGCCCAGAGCAGGGCAGGAGGCGCCCCAGCTCAGCTGAGACAGGGTCTCTGTGCAGTGACTGGCTCCATTCTTCCCCAGGCCCGGCCAGCTTTCCAGAAAGCGCAGCTGGGACTCCCGAGCACCTCTCTCCTGGCAAGTGGAGAGTGTAAATAAATCTTGGGAAGAGGAAGTGGGAGAAAACACAGTTCCCAGAGGACAAGGCTGTGAAGTGGTCAGGTGAGCCCAAAACGGCTGAGCTGAAGCCCCAGGAGGAAAGGATTTCTCTGTCCTTTGGGGCAAGATGCTGCCGGGAGGGGCCCCAGGAAGGCGTGGAGAGTGGATGGGTGGGCGGAGGACCAGAGGGCATAGACGGCTGACAGCCCATCCCTTGACAGAGGAGGGACGGGGGATGGATGGGCAGACAGGTAGAACAAGCGAGCAACTTATGGTTTGAACGAATCCTCTAGAAGTTCATGTTTTAGAAGCTCAGTTCCCAGCACTGCACTGTTGAGAGGGGGGACACTGGGGAGTGATTAATCTACTAATGGCCCAAGGGAAGCGGCCTGGTTATAAAATCGAGCTCTCTCTGGCACACTTGCCCTGCCTCGCCACGTGAAGCCACCCACCACGCCGTGACACTCGAGGAGATGCTCGTCTGTGCCGAGGAGACAGCACACCGTGCTTTGGATCCCCTGCCTCTGGATTTCTAGTCTTCATAAGTTTTAATTCTCAGCTATTTTGGAATAGCAGTGGAAAACAGGCAAGACCGACGCGTGCTTCTTACACAAAAATGCGCAGCAGAATCACGACTGTGCACTGGGACAGGAGCTGACCTCGCCCGTGTCATCCGGCCTGGCATCGGGATTGCATCGGCCACCTCTTCCTGGTGCAGGGTACTCCTTCCACTCGGTACCCGAGAGGACAGATGCCTGACAGAATCAGGCGGCTCAAACAGGACTCCCCTCCTGCTCATCCCCACGGCTTCCCCACTGCTGACTGGGACCACCTAATCCTTCCAGCTGCTCAGGCCAAAACCGCTGGAGTCGCCCTGACTGCTCCCTTCCTGCTCCTCTGACCCTCCAGCAAAGCCAGCTGACTCTACCTTCACATGCAGTCTGGGCCTTTCACACCACATCAGCCTCTCAGTTCCATTCCTCCTGAAAGCAAAGCTAGAGACAGGCTTTGGTGCGGGAAGTGTGTGTGGGAGATGATCTCGGGAAGTGGGGAGAAAATATGTGGGTGCAGACTCAGTGTCCTGACTGCGGGCAAAAGGGGTTTCCTCCTCCGGCAGCTCTGGGGATCAGAGGGTGGGGCGAGACCCTTTCGATTACTTGCTCTGTGGAAACAAGTCCCAAGGCCCTCGCTCCCACCTCTGGGTGACGAAGGGAAGCCGACGCGCACTTTCGCCGATTACAGTAGTGTACGTGCTTCCCAGTGGCTGGGGTCAAGCTGCCAACCTGCCGTCCACCAGCTTGTGACGTTCCTGAAAATGTCACCAGCAGCTCCTGTGTGATGTCCACCCCCCCCCATGCTGGCTGAGCTGGGACCATGGCCAAACAGCAAGATGAAGGTGGCCCAGGCCCCAGAGCTGCCTGCTAAGGGATGGCTTGCTCCACACCACCGTCATCCCTCAAGCGGTCACCTTCTCCAGGGGCCTGGCCCAGAACCTCTCAGCTCACACCTGGCCTTGGCCAAACCCCTTTATTGAAGGTTTCAAAACAAAGGCCAGGCCCCTACCCAGCCTGTTACCCTCTTAGGGTCCTAAGCTGCCTGTGGCCTCAGTGGCCTCCACACAGCCACTGCCCCAGCATTCACTGTGCTCCAGCCTTACTGGCTCCAGCACTGGAACACATGCACAGGGCCTTTGCACTTGCTCACCCCTTGACTGGAATGCTGTTCTGCAAGGCGGCCCATGGCTAACTCCTCCCTCTGCCTGGTTTCTGACTCTGCCACATAGATATGACACTCTCTAATGTTCCCTGTCCTCAACATTTACTTTATCATCATCCAGAGAAGCAGGACCACCAGTCACACCGCACATCCATTCTGTCCTGTCTACCCAACGAAGGCACAGACTTCCCAGTCTGCAATGCTATGTGCCTGGTTTGGTCGGCTTTTCATCACTTTGAAAAAACACCCAGTGCACACAGTTTCAGAAGAGGTTTCAGTCGCAGGTCAGCCAGCTGGCACCGTGACTTTTAGTACAGTGAGGAGGCGAAAGGGTGTGGCCAAGAAGAGCAGCTCACCGCACAGCAGGCAGGAAGCAGCAAAGCAGGAAAAAAGCAGGGACAAGATGTAGTCCCTGAGGTCCCTTCCCAGTGACCCACTCCCCTCAGCCAGGTCCCGCCCCCTAAATCTACATGACCTCCACTAATGCCAATAAACAATGAAGGGGTGCAACCAAGGGGTGCATCCACTGACTAATCACAGCCCTATGATCCAGTGACCTTCCAAACTCCACCCCTGAGCGCGTGAGATCTGCACCACAGTGCCACAGAAACCCAAACCAATGGCGGTGGGTGTTAGGAAGCTAATCAATGGCTTCCAATGGCTGGCAAACAGGAGCTTTAGGGGACAGTTCAGATCGAGTTCCCTTTTTAAACCCCCGTGTGAGATTACAAAGACCAGTCCTAGCTCAGAATTTCTGCATCTGATGCCCTCTCCTATACAGTCTGGCCCTAGAGCCCCCCCAGGCTGGCCTCTCAGCAGCTCAGTGACCCAGCGCTAAGATCTCCTGCAGGGTAGAACCTCCATCCAGCAGAGCCAGCCCTCAGGGACGGCGCAGACACAGGGGTGCATCCTCCGAGTTCTGTGTTCATTGGGAAGCCAGCACCTGCCAGTGGCTCCTAGCAAAAGACTGCAGCATCAGGTGAGGAAAAGTAGCCCTGGCAGAATCCACGGGGGACCCAACCTGACCATGGGACCGGCTGGAGTCCGGTGGGAGTAAGAGCTGAGCAAGTTCACAAGGAGAACAGGGCAACATCAGCGCGCCCCTCCCTCTCTCCCTCCCTCGCAGCCAAGAAATCCTACAAATGATTTCTCTTAATTTTAACCTCAGCTTTGGTCGAAGGCCATGAATAGAATTCCAAATATAGTGCAGAGCAGAATGAAGAAGAGGGATCTTCCAGATTCTGCAAGCAACTCCTGGGCTGAGCGCATCAAAATGCGCTGACTATGACAGCGGCCACCACCGGCGACCATTCCCGAGCGCAGGTCCGCAAGGTGAGCCCTGTGCAGGCATCACCCCACTCAGTCTCCCACATCACAGGGGCAACCCAAGGCTCTGCCACTGGTTACATCAGGGCCCCCGCCCAGGGCAGCCCAGGCCTCCGAGGAGTGGGTGCCGCAGTGAGGAGACGCAGACCCAGGACACAGGCAGAACTCGCAAAACGCGCGCACGGAAGTGGCTGCACAGCTCAGGACCAGGAGAAGGTACTCGGAACAGAACGACCCACCGCAGAGCATGAGGCAGCACCGCCAAGGAGACAGAGGAGACACCGGGACAGAAACAGGCATGAGCGGAAACTAAGGACATCTGAAAAAAATCCTGGGCCGCTGTTAATAATAATGCAGCGGGTGACTTAGTCATGTAAGATGCAAAGCCCCGGGGAGCAGGGTGCAGGAGACATGGATCTCTCTTGACTCTTCTGGAAAAAACAAAACGATCTCAAATTGAAAACTGACTTCTAAAAACTACACTGTTTTCTGCATCAGGCTGAGTAAGGGGCTCCTGGGTCATCTCCAGTACCAGGCACTCATGTTCCTTTGTCAGCATGGATACCCCAGACGCTTGCGTAGGACAGAGGTGGTCAGGACAGGCTGACCTTCCTGCACAGTCACTGGGGGGATCCAACAGAGTGGCTGGGGCAGGGAGGCAGGAAACCCAGACTAGGGACTTTTTGTCTCCAGAACCCCGGTTCCCTAAGGTGATTCTCAGAGCAGCAGCACCAGCATGTCGGAGGACCTTGCTAGAAGTGCATGTCCCCACCTGTGCAGTGGGTGCACTGAATCAGATGCTCCAGGAAGGCTCCTAGCAACTGTCAAGTATCCTTTGGGTGGGCTGGCATGTAGCTCAGTGGTCTAGCACCTGCCTAGCACGTGCAAGGCTTTGGGCTTGATTCTAACACAATAAAATAAGTAAATGAATAAATAATAAACTTAGGCCTAAGTTTCCTCCAGGCAAATCCTCTACACACCAGAACTTGAGACTATAATTTAGAATTTGGCCTAGGGGGACCAGAGATTCTGCACAGAACTGGCACAGGGCAGGCCCCCAGGGGACCAAAGTGAAGGGGCAGCCACCAGGGGTGGATGTGAGCTGTCTTCAGGCCTGGAGTTTACCTAGAAGGGTACCTATGGGTTCCAAAATGTCCAACCTCCCCAAGGAAGCATAAAACATACTTCCAACCAACATCCACACCCAGATAGAAAGAAGCCAGCCGCTGCCATCTTTCTGGTTCCTGCCCTCTCTCCTCCCTAAACAAAGAGGCAGCAGTTGATGTGGGAAGGCACAGCCCTGAAACTCACAGTAAATACTTAAGGGTCAACTTTACCACCTATCTCTCAGGCCATAATCTTTTAGCATAGCCTTTTCTTTTCTTTTTCTGTTTATTTTTTGTTTTGGAGGATTTAGCTCAGCAACATAAGCAACTGCCTTGCAAGCCTGTGGTCGTGAGTTTGATCCCTGGTACAAAAAAAAAAAATCTTTAAACATATTTTTTGTTTTGTTGAGACAGGGTCTCATCATGTAGTTCAAGCTGGCCTTAAACTCACTGTGTAGTCCAGTTTGACTTCAAACTCATGGTGATTCTCCTGCCTCAGCCTTGCAAATGCTGGGATTACAGGTATGCACCATAGCATTTTGGCTTATTTTTGTCAGAAGTCACTGAGAGAAAGAATCCTGTGTGTGTGTGTGTGTGTGTGTGTGTGTGTATGCGCGCGCATGTTGACTCTCCTATACCTTTGCATGTCCCAAGGGAGCCTCTGGAAATTCTGTGCACCTGGCACCTCATTGCCTCACTCAAGTAAAGGACTCATGACCCTGGCTGTCTTGTGGTGCCATAAAGCAGGGACACTGCAAGGAAAGGACTGTGATGTGACCAAAGGCACAGACGTCAGCCTGAAGGCTTTGTAGTGGTCGGCTCTGGGCGAGTGTGTACAATGAAACAATGCAGTGTAGGACCTGACTCCTCGGGCTGGAACTAACATGCGGGGTCTATGTACAATAAACACCTGAAGGAATAAATGGGGAGAGGGAAGTCCAGATGTACCGGCAGGAAGAAACAGATACCCAGCATTCAGCCTGCAGCCACAGCTGTCGCAGGTAAGAATCTGTGGTGCGTGCGAAGCTGTGATGAGAGGCGGAACACGCACCATCTGAGCCATCTCCCTACAAAATACTGATGAGTCCCAGAGAGGACAGCCATTAACTTCCCAGCAGAGACACTGTGCCAAGTGGTCAACATCCACTTCCCCAGGAATGAGACAAACAACATCATGAGCCTCCGAGATGACGTCAGAAGACAGCATCTTCTGTGGGATTCCTGCCCAAAATGCACAAGCTGATTGGTCATGAGGCAGCAGCAGAGAGTCCCACACACAGGGACAGTCTGAAATACACCCAGGACGTGCTCTTCACAAGTACCAGGCCATGAGAGATGGGGCACTGAGGAGACCTGGCAGCTGTGGGCCATGGCCCCAGGCTCCTGGAGTCCTTCTGGGGATGCTGCTGTGAAATCTATATGGCCTTGCGCTCTGCTTCCTGGCAGAGGACTCCTAAATTCTTGGAATCTCTGGTGCTGTGTCTTTTGGGTGCTAATGAACTGCCTGGTGGCTGGCAGCCCCACGGCAATTTGACAGTAGGGTTGTCACTGAAAATATCATAGCATGCACTGAGGAGGGGAGGGCAGACAGGCTGAAGGGGAAGTTGATGGCCAGTGGCTGACGGTGGAATCGATCACACCTGTGCAAGGAGGCCTCCTTCCCAAAGGAGTCTGCTTGTGGTGTCTAAGTTAGTGGACTTACTGAGCCCCCAGAGAGTATGCATCGCCTCCCACCTCCCCATGCATCTTTTCATCCGGGTCTTTTGCAGTAACCTGTGTTGTAAACCAGCCATGGTTATTCCCAGCTCTATGAGCCAATCTAGCAGGTTACAAAAACACAAAGAGAAGGCTGTGGGTGCCCTGACTTAGAGCTAGTGAGTCAGAGGCATAGGTGAGACATCCCGGGCCGTGACTCACATCTGAAGTAGGGGACAGAGGCAGAGCTGGGACTGAGCCCTCAACCTGTGCAATCTGATGCAACCTGCAGCTGGATGGACTCAGAACCAAACGGAACTGGAGGACTCCACCCTGCATCCCCTGCAGCCCTGACTGCTGGCTGGGCAGGCAGAATCATACACACCAGGGCCCGAGTCACACTCCAGGACCATGTCCACCCTGTATCTGCATTCAGAGCCTGCCCACAGCTTGATGGAGCATCCAGCTGTAGGTAACACCATGCAAGGCCACAGCCGCCAGCCAGACTACCCACTCCATGGGGATGGAGCAATAGGTCTGCCCTCTGCATGCTCCCTATGCCCAGCAGTGTGCCTGGCACTGTGCAGGTATGGCAGGGGGAGGGGTGGCCAATGTTCAACGAGCCACGTGGCATCCCCGCCTGTCCTTTGTCAGCCTCTTCCTTACCTGGACTCTGGGTTGTGGAACAAGCTGTTGGATTCTGCTTCACCTAGCACCAGCACCTGGGACATCACCACCACAAAATGCTAACCAAGCCCTTGGGTGCTACAAGAATCCACATTCACATCTTCCCTGCAAAGGGCTCACTGGACTGAAGCCCAATGCCAGAAAAAACAAACAAAAAGAAAAAAAAAAGACAAATGATTGGAATCGATCTCCTCCTATAAGAGAACAGCTACTCTATGCTAATATCCTCCTAGAATAAGTTGTAATTGGTTAATTTTTAAAAACTACACAGAGACCAATGATTAACAAATTTGAGCTTAATTTTAGCCATGCTTATTAGCGCTAAGTTGTGCCCTGAGCCATTGCCCTTTTGCCTGCTAGCGGGGCCCAGAAATTTCCAATAGACTGACACTATTTAAGCTGTGGTCAGCAAGAGACTTTTTTTTAAACATTTGAAGCTTTCTTTTCCCCTCCATTCTACTTTCTCTCCTGTGCACCCACGCAAGGCAAAGGTGTCAGTGGGGACTGCTGGGTATCAGTGTCACCCACTCCAGACCCAGCCAGCTGTGAGTGAGGCTCTGTCCTGGGGCTGCAGACAGAGGTGGCAACAACACCACTCCTTAAAGAGAAAAGATGCAAAAGTATTCCCTAGAAAGTGAGAGAGAGAGCTGGGAAAATATTAGTGGAAAAACAATCCCATTAAAATATCAACACTGTTTGGAATAATGATCCTGAGGAAAAGACAAGTCCCATTAGCTTCCCGGGGGAGATGACAGGAGGAGATGGCCTCTGCACCATGGGGGGAGCCTGCCCCAGCAAGTGGAAGCAGGAGGGAGGTTCTCCACTGGCTTCTTGTTGAACGCTCACCCTCCCCAAGAAGCACATGACATAAATTATAAAAACCTTGGATTTCATATGAAAGCAGAGCCAGCTATTCACAAAGATGATAGGGCAAGAAAGAAGCCACGTGAGGGTGAGAAGCCCGGCTAGCCCAGTGGTCTGCCCTCGAGCTCCTTCCTGAGCCAGAGCCAGCCCCGAAGAGGAGCCAGAGCTTCATGGTCTGCTTGGCCAGTCACAGCCTTGAGCCACTGCTGTTTTCTGACTCAGCCTTTGACCTTGCATCTGTCACACAAGCCCAGCATTCTGGCTCCCTGATCCCAGCTGCCCTCTGGGAAAATGAGGTGCATTGCCCTAAAAGAGGAGCCCCCAGTGCACTCTAGTGGTCCTGTGGACCCACTCCCAAGCTTAAGACAAGCCTTACTTACTCCCAAGGACCAGAGAACTTTATAGGCCAGGAGAGAAACTTCCCTCAGCAGCCCGAGGCCCTGCAGGAGCTTCCTGCGGTTATCCAAGACCCTGCTGAGCTTTTAGAGAACACTTCTCTGAAAGACAGAAGAGGACTAGAGCTCACTCATGGTGACTGGGATCTCCCTGGGCTCCAAGCACTGTGAGGGACATGTCACAGAGATTATCGCAGCCCGTCATGGTCACCCTGCACTAGTGTAAATAATACCAAAGTCAGGCCGCAAACAGGGTAGTTTGGCAGGTGAGCCCAAGCTCCCACCCCTGCCCCATTCCTCAAGACGTGGTGTGTTGGCCTCTAATGTCAAGGTCCCATCATGCTACTACTGCTGGCAGAAGATTCCGAGATGAACCTGAGTCCAGGAGTCCAAGGGAGAAATAATCTCACCTGCCATGATCCTGCCCCGGAGCTCCACCCCTGCTGGGTCTACCTGCGATTCTTCCTCTCCTATACCCACCGAGGCCAGTGGATTTCCCATCTCTTTGAAATGAAGTTGGCCCACATGCCAGCTCCCAAACACTCTGCAGAAATGGTGTTCACTTAGACCTACGAGGCCCAAGCACTGCCACCAGAGCCACCCGAGAGACAGGTCTGGGCTGAACCGCAGGCATGAGAAGGGAGAGGACATGAAGAAGAGATGTTGGCTGAGCCCAGCCTGGACCTCCTGCCTGCCAGCCCCTGTCTCTGAGCAGTGGAATCCTAGTGCTCCAGGCCACTGAGGGTGCAGAGGTGTTTCTGCAGGAACCCCGTGACACTCAGCCAAGAATAAAATGAATGCAATGCCAAAGGTGCAAATTGGGGGGGTGCAGGCACAAACAGTGAGTCCCTGACTTTCACATGAGTTCCATTGTGGGAGAACTGTTCCTAAGCTGGATGTGTTTATAAGTCGACAAAGTGATTCTTACATGGTTCACCTGTGAAGGTTTGCAACTGGAATATCTGTAAGTCAGGGGCTTGATGAATAGTTTGTGGCCTGTCATTTTGCCTGTCAAAGCCCTAGGCAGATGGAGCATTCCCAGGCCCCACGCACACAGCAGTACCTCATGTACCTCTCGCCTGAGAGCTATATCACATGGAAGGGCCATAGGGCCAAGGTGACTGCCTGCACCCCCAGCTCCCTACCCCACGGCAGCCTGGACTATCTCTGGGGCCCTGAGCATGACTGTGTCTCCCAAGTGTTACCTTCATTATCGCTTCCATTACTTTTACCACCACATTAATATTTTAAGCCCATCTTCTTATTCCATGTAAATAAGCTGATTTTAAACCTAGCCAGTTGTCCCTTAGTACCCATGGGGACAGGTTCTGTGACCCCCTTTGGATACAGAATCCACAGATATTCCAGTCAGCACTTGCACAGAACCTACACACATCTTTCCATATACCTTAAATCATCTCCAGATGACTTGTGATCCCTAACACAAAGGAAACACTGTACTAACAGCTGCTCCGCTGCATTGCTTAGGGAACTATGTACAGGCAGGTACATACGCATTTTTCTAAGATTTTTGGCCCAGCGTTGGATGAATCTATGATTGCAGAGCCAACTGTTTATGGCCCCTCTCTACAGAGAACCTATACTCCTGGTCACAAAGAGGAAAATAAGGGAAGTACAGGGTAGGGGGCAGGCTGAGTCCCACAGAGCAGATACCAGGGTAGTCTTGAGTTGGCATCTCAGGAGCATCGAGCAGACTTAGTGGTCAGCAACCATTCACGGCATCCAACCCAACCAACAGGCTCATCCCAAAATCAGTGTAGCCTGGGATAATGTTCTCCTCCTGCTGGAAGCAGAAAGAGAATTTCTGGCATCTCTTCCCAGCTCTATGTAAATATCCAGAACTAGAGATAACATCAGGGCAAAATTCCATGTGCATATGGAAAGAAATCTTCAACAAATAAGGAAACCAAAAGTAACAATAACAATGCAGTCCATTAGTAGGAACACTGAGGTGGCTACTTTTTTAAACTCTTGCATTTAAAGCCACCCCATAACTCCGTATAACAAATGTGTTTGTCAAGTCATACAGGCACAGCTCCTGCCCTCTCGTCACTGCGGGCAGATTCATTTCAGAGCTGCCAGCTAATCAATGTCAAGGTCTACTGATGTGGAGCCCATTAGATAGGCCACATGGATTCAGACTCTTTGAGCCACTTCTGTCTATAGGGTCTCTCCTGGCTTACAGGAGGGTGTGCTTTCTGGGAAATCTGAAAACTCATACAGGGTACTTACACAAACTGAGCTAGGTACAATGTCGATAGTCAATACAATCTTATGGGCGCACCATCACACATGCAGTGTACTGTCACTGGAAGACCTTGTACACTGCATGACTATAGATGTGACCATGGGCAGGTCACTCAGCACCCACTGGCTCTCCAACCCTACCTCAGGAAGATCAGAGGAAAGAACGAGTGATAGTCCCCAGTGATACAAGAGCCGACAACAGGCACATTTCCATCCTAGCCACTGACCACTTGGCAAGTGACAATGACATCATCTGTCTTGCATCCCGGATAAATGTGATTAAGTGCAGTTTGGATGGACATGATGGTTAGTCTTTAATTTCTGAGCAGTATCACGAAACACAGGAAAGCTTCAGCCTTCCCCTGGCTACAAGCCACTCCTCGTGGGTCCCTTTCGGTCATGTGGTACCTTTTGTTTTTAAGTTGACATGGAAGAGAGTGCACCTCATAGCCAGCCTCGCTTTCCCTCTTCTCTTGCTGTTCTTGTTAGAAGCAGCAATGCACCAATCTACAGACAAAACCTTGAACAAAAAAGGTACATTTTCCACCTCCCTGACAATAAGGAGTGGCTATTCATGTCCTTCTGCATGTACAAATGGCCAACACGAGGCAGGGCTCCAGGAAAGCCACATCATGCCTGGCAGGTGGACACCCACGTCCTTCCCTCTCCTCCCTCCTGCCCACGGAGCACTTTGGTGGGTGGAGACACAGCAGCCACTCAGGACTCAGTGAGAACAGTACAGAGCCTCCTCCCAGTAACAGGAAGCCCACTGTGCTGCCTGTGTGTCTAGGGAAGAAAATTCTCTATCTCATTTAAGCCAGCATTGTGTGGGTTTTCTACTACATGAAGTCAAACCAAGCCCCAGCTGATGAGCTCGCTGGTGTTTAAACATCACCTCTCCCGTAAGAAGTTGGGTTTTCAGCACCACTCCTAAAACAGAATAACTGAGCCACCCTGGGCTCAGCACCAAAATCTGTGGCAACAAAATCCAGGCCCTGGCCCCTGTAGACAAGGCAGTCAGGGAGCCCTGAGTAAAAATGTTTTCTTGAACATGGAGTAGAATCCGCTTCTCCAGTTTAGCAATAACAGGTTTCAGTTGTCTGCAAACTCTCTATTTCCCTCTGCCACCATTCCTGTACCTTTCCATCCACCCATCAACGGTGATCTAGGTCACTGGAGGAAAACGACAGCCCACATGTCGCCGCAGGCTGCTGGTTATCACTGAAAGCCCTAAAAGGTTCACCATCGCCGACCAGGGGGATGAAGCTCAGTTCAGAGGCCCAGTGTGCGCACGTGCACGCACACACACACACACACGCACACGCACACGCACACGCACACACACACCACGCGCACACATGTGCTGCTGTCCACCCCAGCGGTCCTGAGCATTCAAACACCTTTCCCGTGTCATTTAAGAGGTGCCCTTCCCTGAGACACTCACAGTATACATGCAAGGAAAACAAACACATGGAGCAAAATAATCCAAAAAATTAAATTCCCCTTAAAGATCATGTGCTCTCTCATAACTGTCAGGCCAGAGGAGAGTGGGGCCCAGGGAGTAGGAGAATCCTAGCCAGGCAGTGGGAGGCAGACAAGGTAGGGTGGCATGGCCCAAGCACAGGGCAGTAATGGGAAAAGGTGGTCAGTGGCTGAGCCTATCGGAGTCAACCTTCCACACCCATCAGCAGTGGCCCTTCCAGCTGGCAGACGAGTTCTGAAAGAACAGAGTTCTTCCCTCTCCTTCCCACCACCACTGACTAGGATGGGGCCCATGTCCAGTGCTGGACTAAACACTAAGAAGCACGGTCCCCAGCACCAGCCAGACACAGGCAGAGGTGAAAGCGGGGCTGACCCACCAACGCTCCACTGTACTCACCACTGACCTGGCCCACGACCTCCCCAGATTCATTAAGAAAAGACAAAATTATCTCAAGGGATTAGAGAATGTCCAAGGATGTAATCATCTCCTAATAGCTGTGTCTCAAAATTCACTCCTTGCTATAGTCAACAGTATTCCCCTACCTTAGGCTGAAGGATGGTAACTATCAGTCTCTTTCATTTTAATGCAAACTCAAGCAACTTGCCCAAGCTCACTTAGGGTGTCCACGGCAGAGCCAGGACTTGGACTCACCCATCCAATTTCAGGTGAAGGATCTCTTTGTATCTCACTATTCTCTTGGCCAATGGAACCCATCTAGCAAAGGCCAAGCAGGTTACATGTCAAGCTCTCTGGAAAAATTTACCTCATTGAAACAAATTAGTCTTGTGTGGGTAGAAATTCTCTCTGCTTAGGGATTCCTCCTCCAGAGGATGAGATGCTCAGACCAAGGTCAGCCACAGGTCTCCTCCAGCTGAGGGACTGTGAGACTGTCCATCATGCTCTAGCATACCCACCCAACCCATAGGCACTTGTGGGGCACCACTGGCTGCAGCCCCATGCAGCCTTGGTGACATAACCAAGAAGAAAGAAGACAGGCCCTGCCCTCAGAGAACTGCTGCCCAACAAAGCTACATGCAAGGGTGGAACATTCTAGGTCTGCACTATCCAATATGGTAGCCACAGCCCCCTCTGACTACGAAGTGCTTGAAACATGGCGAGTGGCTAGTGTCTAAACATGGAACTGAAATCCTAATTGTAATTTTTTGCATTTGGATTCAAATTACCACAGGTCACCTATGGCTACTATATTGAGCAGACCATAGCCATGTCTGTCCAAGGATTCCATGGGGTTGAGGGTGACAGGAAGGGTGGAGACCCCGAGTGTGTGGTGGGGAGGAGCCTGGGTGGTCTGGGAAAGCCCTGAGCTCAGACTGTGCAACATCTGAAGGGCCAAAGCTAAACAGCTACACCTGTCACCTAGAAGGATGCCCTTTGTCACTGACTTCTGAGTGCCACTGGCTGAGATGGGGACAGGTGGAGAAACCTCTAGAGCATCCAGTCCTTCTCCATAATGAGCATGTGATGCTGTCAGAATCAGGAAAACTCTGAGTTTTTTTTAAACTCTGTATTTTTAAAGCATCTAGTTTTTATTTTTAATAACCCTAAAGAAGCTGGCAAGGTCACTACTGCATAGTTCCCATGCTAATTAAGCCATGGAGATACTCTACGAGGGGCCAGAGGGAGATCCCCAGAACTCAGAGCTCCGGAATAAGAGTGCACTCCAGGCCAGGAACGCAAATAGCAAGAGCCACAAGCCAGGCGAAGGTAGCCATGCCTCCCCTCCCGCCCTGGCCTCCCCAAGCTGGGGACCCTGTTACGATGGTGGGGAAATAGGAGAGACTGGCCCAGATCTGCCTGCTGGAAGACTCCCTGCTCCTGCTGTGCTTGGCAGGGGAAACGAGGAAGAGGAAGTGGAGACCCAAGACTGGGCATGGAGGTGGTGCAGGAGAGGGAAGGAGGAGCTCAGCTCCTGGGCAGCAGGATGGAACACGTGGGCTGGAGGTGGGGCTGCGGGAGAAGAAGCCGCCCAGGAGGAGCGCCCCCAAAGGTGAGCCGCTGAGGAGGAGGAGGAACAGCCAGTGGGAGCACTGCCCGCTGCAGGTAGAGCAGCGTGAGGAGGGAGGGGCCATCCTGTGCATCCAGCTGCGGCTCTGGAGGGGAGGGAAAGTTCTGACAGTCTCTCCCCACTCCCCAGGCTACACCACCTGGAGCAGGACACGCGGGCTGCAGTGAATGTCAAGTCACCTGGCCAGGTACATCCCTAGGTCAGTCGAGCCAATGGGACCAGCGCTTGTACCCACTGATTCTACAGATGCTTGTGAAGAGACTCAGCTGTGCTGAGCTCAGGGGCTGTGCTCTAGGTGACAGTCAAGGTCCCTGTCCTGGGTATTCCTGGTCTAGAGGAGCAGAGATCAGAGAGGATGAAACATACAAGGAGCCCAGGGAGTAAGGGGCACCAGGAGCAAATCAGAGAGGATGAAACATACAAGGAGCCCAGGGAGTAAGGGGCACCAGGAGCAAATCAGAGAGGAAGGCTGGGGTCAGAGCTAACACGAAGGGCACGGCAGCCCGAGAGCGGAGGAGGACAGGGCAGGACCCTCACTAAGGGGTGTACATGTCACACACACAGAAGTTGTCAGCAGAGAGAGCCAAGGCCACAGTCAAAGTTCAGACTCTTGTTCTCCTCCTGGCTGGTCACCTGATGGGCAGCAGCATTCCTGGGAACCTGTTAGAAATGCACCTCTGAAACTACCGCAGCCCCGCTAAGTCCAGAAGCTCTGGGATGGGTCCCAGTGAGTGTGAGTGTGTGAGTGTGACTGTGAGTGTACCAGCCTTCTGTGGGTTCCGATGTGCACTTCCCAGTGGATGCCCTGCATCAGCAGTACCCCAGGGAAACTCTGCCCCTGAAGACACCTGGTAATGTCTAAAGATATTTCCAACTGCCACAGCGAGGGGCTGGGGTGCTACTGTCATCTAGTGAGTAGAGGCCGAGGTGCTGCTCTAAAACACACCTGACAGCCCAGGACAGAGCATGACCCAGCTACACATGTCAGTGGTGCTGTGGCTGGGAAGCCCTGTCAGGTCCTCACACTGGGTCTCCAGGCAGAGGAGGACCCATGGAAACACTTTAAAAGTTGTCACAAGTGACTTCCCGGCCAGACTATGGTCCTGTCATCTGGGGAATGAGGAGACACATGGGAGGAGCGCTCAGAGGCACGAGGACAGAGTGAAGAATAGCACTGAGGGAAACGCCAGGTGCTACAGGCTGGGAAGATAAAAGGGCTGGAGAACCAGAGCCAGGAGCCAGCGGTGTGGGTCAGGGCAGGCAGGGAGGCCTGGTGGTGGCCTGGGACCTGCTAAGGGCATCATCATCACTTTCCCAGGCCAGGGCCGATGCCAGGGCCAGCCCCACATGGAAGAGGGCAGAGGGAAGAGGGCAGAAGCCCCGGCCTGGGCGTAAATGGGTGGGTTAGACACTCCCTAGGAGGGAAGCCCGTGGGAACTTCCCCAACCTGCTTTAACTGGTAACTCAGGCAAACAACCTAACCGGCTTGTGGGGACAGAGAAGGGTCCACCAAGAGGTGTGGCTGCAGGTGGGACACTACTGGGAGAGTGATGGCAGAGGGGCGGACCATGGGGAGATATCTCAGTCCTGTCACACAGTCCATGTCCCAGACGTGGCCACCAAGAGATCTAATGCACAGCAAAGGCACAAAGTGATGCTAAACAGCAATCAAGGAACCACGAATTAACACAAGGTACCATTTGTCTCTCGTCATGCTAGGGACAAAAAAGCACATTCAAGGTTCAGATTCAGGTGTTGGCAAGGGTCTTCCTGTCACAGATCCGGGAAGGAGTGTACAGAATGGTATCATAGTGTCAAGATAAATAAAATAAGAGTTCCTTGTGGCCCAGACATTCCACAAGCTGAAGGAAAGTCACAGGTGAGAACAAGGTAAGGACATGGCCACCAATGTAGGAAACCAATGCGTTGTGGCCAATCATGGTTAAAAACTGGATCCAACACAAACACCTATTGGCTGACCTGGGAAAAACCTTAGAATACTGTGACTATTAAAAAAGAACAGCAGGTAGATCCAGCAGCGCAGTGTGGCAAGCTGCTAAGACCTGGTGCCCAGCAGAACCACACAAGCACCGAAGCACTTCACACCCAGCACCGCTTCATTTGCCATTTTCCATGCAGATGGATAAACCCAAAGGAGCAGGCTCACAAGGGTCACCTCTGAAGCAGGCTAGAGAGAGGTCCTGGACATGGTCTACCTTCCAAGGATGCTTTGAGTTTTGACTAAAAGAATAGTGACACCCTTAAAATACCATGAACAGAAGGGCGAAGGAGGTTGGAGCTGCTTCATAAAAACAGAAGTCAGCCAAGCGTGGCGGTGCTGTCCTGTAACCCCAGCTCTATGGGAAGCCGAGACAGAGAGGATCACAAGTTCAAGCACAGCTTTGGCAACTTATTGATTCAGCCTTGTCTCAGAATGTAAAAAGTAAAAAAGGGCTGGAGATATAGCTCAGTGCAAAGGCTGTGGGTTTAATGCCTAGTACCAAAACCACAAAAACAGACTTCATGTGAAGGAGATGACTCTCCCGCATTACTTCCTGTTGGGTTATTCCAGGGCTGGAGCACTGGATTCAGGATTCAGGAGTCCTGAGTTAGTGCAGTGGGTTGGCAGACAGTGTGGTCCTAAAAGGAGGGCCCAAGCAAAGGCAGAGACTTTCAGGTGGGTGAGGAGATGACTGAGGTCCTTGTGATAACACAGCAGAACACCAGACTGTCTACAGCTCTGGTCACAGAGCATGCAGTGGTCTCCTAAGGACTGATGAGCAGCGGATTCTTCCAAGCCATTTGAAGAAAAAAACGTTTAAATAGAGATTGGCAAGATAAACATGCAGTGCATTGTAAGGTAGTGAGTCCCCGACCAACCAAGGGATGTAAGAACGGTTGCCTACTCCATCCTTCTTGCTTCCAGCTCCCAGGTCTCCTCCAACCTGAAGATTGTGCGTCTTTTCACCGGAGAAGAACTTCTCTGCTGAATACAACCCATAAGTGCCTGATTGCCTGGTGACTGCTAGCAAGGTTCTGCCACTTGCAGATTTAAATGTAACACATTTTTTGGCTGGGACATCCACCCACTGGTCCTATTTTGGCCATTTGAACCAGAGAAGAGGTGCACGTCCACCACCACCCCTGCCCCCACGGCATAACTTAATTACTGGCGTCCAAGCCAACAAGCCTCCCCACTCCCTCATGGACTGGCAGCAGCCACCTGCCAAAACCTCTCTTCCCACCCACGGAGGCATCAATTCACAGACAGCCAAAAGCTAAACCCTCCATAATTACCGTTTCAAGTTTGCTTCCTTTTACTGCCAGGGAGACAAAAGGAGCAGAGAAGGATTCTCTCAGGAGAAGCCATTCAACTCCCATAATTGGAACAAGCATGGATGTGTATCTCCAACACAGGGAAAATCAATCCATCATGGAATGCAGAAGGCTTAATCCCCGATTACTAATAAAAGGATTAATTAAAGCCTTAAGGGTCTGCTCATTGGCAGCCTCCTCTGGAACTCCAAGGAAATTAACTTGCCCTCCCACATGTAGAAAAGCCAGGGGTTTCCTTGGCTGGCACCACAGTGTGACTTAGTGACTAGTGTCAATTGGTCTAACAAAGAAATCTTACAATACTTGCACAGGTTTATTGTTTAACATTTCAAATAAGGCTCTGGTGCCCACAGGGCGGCCGCCGTCACTGGTTACTGGGTCTTCCCTGCAGTCCCTGTGGCTCTCGGATATGCTCCAGGGAAGTGATGGAACCCCTCCCCAGAGCCAGCCACCGCCATCCAGGCGCATTTTTCCTCTGGCTCCCACCATTGAACATCAAGTTCCCGTTCGGGGTTGTTAGAATGAAGAAGAACGGGTCCTCAGAGGAAGGTCATGGCAAATTGTTACCCAACACAATCTGTCAAGGCCTGTGTTTCCCTAAGACACAGAATCCAGTCCCGCGTGGCTTGACATCAAACCACCAGCTTTGATTCTTTTTTTTTTTTTTTAAGCATACATTTCAGAAGCTCAGACTTCTCCGAGAAGTGCCAATTGCCTTCTGCTGGAGAAAGGTTTTAATGATCACTTTGCTTCCTGCGTCTCCATGGTGACAGGGCGCACACAGCCCACCCCTCCCGCCTCATTAGGCCTTTCTTCCTCCCTGGAAAGTAACCAATCAAGCCAGATAGACGCCTTTGTGACCGGTTTATCACCCACACAACCCCGGTGTGGGAGTGGAGGAGTGGGCACATCCTGGGAGTTACAGTTCGGCTCCGTCCAGCCCCACCCTGGTCGCCCGCGTGGCAGCTCTGCCCCGCACACCCGTCGGGAGGGAGGCGGCGGCCCAGGTGCGCCGGCCTCGCCAGAGTCCGGTGCCCAACGAGCAAGCCAAGCCGGGCGCAGAGCCCGGGGAAAGCAGGCTGCCCGGCAGGGCGGAGGGCAGAGCCCGGCCAGCGCTGGGCGGGGGCGCCCTGCTCTGCCCCTTCTCCCCATCGGGGAGCCCCTCGGAGGGGGCCGCGGAGCCCAAAGGCCGGCGAGCGGGCGCACAGCAGAGCACCGAGCTCCCCCGCAAGGAAGGCTGAGCTCGGGACAAACAGCCCCGCGGCGCCCGTCTCCGCGGCGCCCAGGGACCAAGACGTGGCCAAGGGGCGCCCGGTCCACCGCGCTGCCCAGAACGGCCAGCGTGGAGCCGCGCGGTCCCCAGGGCAGCGCAGCCTGCCTCGGCCTCCCCACCCGACCTCCCCCTCCCGCCGTTACCTGAGTTCTCCCCGGCGTCCGCGGAGGAGGCGGCCGAGGACTCAGTGAGAATGCTGGGGTCACTCTGGGAGCGGCCCCGCGACATGAGGCAGCCGCTGCCGTCCTCTGACGCGGCCATGGGCCTGGCGGCGGGCGGAGGGGCCGCGCCATCAGCGCATCCGCGGGGCCAAGGTCACGATGAGGGGCTGCGGGGGTCTTTTTTTTAAAAAAGGAGAAGAAAAAGGGACCGGGGAAGGGAAAGAACCGGAGGAGGAGGCCGGGGCCAGCTTCAAGGCGGGCAGACAATGGCCTCGCCGGCTGCGGCCAGGCGCATCCCGGCGCGCAGCCTCGCTGTGTTATTTATTCGTGTTTTTTCCATCCCTCAGTCCATATTCCAGGAAAAAAAAAGTTGAACCAGGAAATAAAAACTTTCTTGTCAGTGTTTATTGCATGCTTGGGGCAGCGGGTGATGTCTAGGAAATGTCTGGGGGTGCTCCCTTCCCTCACCCCACTGCCCAGCCCCCCGAAAAAAAGGGAAAAAGGAGAATCTTGCTCGTGCAATTGCTTTAATCTGAAAGCTGTTCTTGGAGTATCTGTTGGAAAACATTAGGATTCTCCCATCATGCCCCGCGAGGAGCATGACGTCACGGAGTCGGGAGTGAGAGGAGCTGATGGTGGGGAGGGGTCTCGGATACTTGGACCTCAAGCCGCGGGGTGGGGGCTAGATTGGGGTTCTGCGCCTCCCGCCCCATCCAGCCTGCTGTGGGAACAGGAAAGCCCGCGGTCCCGTCCCCTCTCCTCCCCGGCCCGCAGGAGGGGTGCAGACCCGGAGGGCGGCGCCTCCCCAGCTCGGTTCTCCTCTCTCTATCCGGGACGGGGAGCCCAGTGGGTTCTGCTGTGCCCCTTCACGACGGGAAGGGAGCAGTCGGGGCTCCACACCCCCCACTGCCTAGGCCCCTCCCCACCGCCCACCCCTGGGGCGCTCAGCCCCCGAGGGGAGGAGCAGGAGGGGCACAGGTGCCTTCCGCAGCCCTAGGTGCTCCTGAGGAAGCTGAGCAGGCGACAAGGAAGGTGACATTCCAGGGGTGCCTGTCACAGAGGTGCCCTCCAAGGTGCTGAGCAGCGGCCCTCACAGCTGTAGATGCTGTGGGGGTGAGCATGGGAAACTCGGTCCAGTGTCCAGTGAGGGTGACAGGAGGAGTAATGGAGAAACAGAAAGCCCATGCAGGCAGGTGAGGCGCTTGGGGCCCAGCCTGGCTCAGGAAGAGCGCGGAGGAGGGGCGTTTCCACTGATGGGGGCGGCGCCCGCACCCCCAGGGGCAGGCGATAGGGCAGGGGGCCAAGGGGAGTGTGCTGGGGCTCTCGGCCCAGCACTGCAGAGCCAGGGCCGGGTCTTCCCCGGGGTGCTTCTGTCAGCGCTCTGGGCACAAGCGGACCACGCTGGCGTGTCGGGTGACACCCTATAGGGTGATGCCACCGGAGGACTGCAGGGTGGGCAAACACAGACACTGCGCGCTCAGCGTCACTCCTGGGCTCTTAGCAACAGTCCTGTGAGCAGCACCAGTCTCCTGCAGATGAGAGAGCCACTCACTCACTCACTCATCCACACTCATTCAAAACAGCACAGTGGAAGACACTCAGGGAAGAACCCCCAGAACTGCTGCGGACAGTGGCAAGAGTGGTGGGCTAAGAACTGATGGAATAACGGCAATTGCCATTCACCACACCATTTTTACCTACGCATTGGCTGTGCTGTTTTGATCACACTGCATACAGAGCAGAGCTGGGTCCCTTCAGAGTCTCTCACCCGCTGCATCACCCTGTGAACGGCCAGCGTGAAAAGAAGAGCACTTGCTTTTGGGAGGCTGAGGCAGGAGGATCACAAGTTTGAACCTAGCTTGGGAAACTTGGCTGTTCAGGAAGACCCTGTCTCAAAGAAACATTTTAAAAAGGGCCGGGGATATAGCTCAGTGCAAAGGCTTGAGATCAATCCCCAGTATTACGGGGGGGGGAGGGAGAGAGAGAGAGAGAGAGAAAGAGTTTAACATCTGAGCTCAGGAACCCACATGGTGTGGTAGGCAGAGGACGAGAGATACAATCATTTATTATTTTTAAAGTGTATTTTAGCTGTAGAGTGGAACAGAAGACAAAGAAGTAAATCGATGTAACTAAAAACACTTTTTTTTTGGTTTGGGTTTGTTTTTTTTTTTGGACCAAGGGGTCCAAATATATAAGTAGGAGAAAAGAGAGCCTCTGTGTAATGGTGCTGGGAAAACCAGATGTTCACATGCAAAAGACTAAAACTAAATCCTTATTTCACACCTTGTACTAAAAAATCAAACCAAAAGGGATCAAAGATCTAGATATAAAAACAAAAATATTAAAACTGCTCAAAAACAACACAGGCAAACACTTCCTGAACAGAACTCCAGTGGCACAGGAAATAACAGTATTGAGAAATAACCGTGGGACTACACCAAATTTAAAGGCTTCCGCATGGAAAGGAAACAGTAGAGAAGAGACAATCCACTGACTCCGGGAGAATCTTTGCTAGCTACCCTTCTGATAGAGGGTTATTATCTAGAATGTATAAAAAGCTTTAAAAATATTAGTCGCCCCAAACAAAGACCCCCCAAATGTGGATGAATGAACTGAATAGATGTTTCTCAAAAGAAGTAATACACATGGCCAAAAAAGGCCATGAAAAAGTGTTCAATGTCTCTTGCCATCAGAGAAATGAGGGTGTTGTGATTCACCAGTTAGAATGGTGGCTGTAAAGAGTACAAGAAACAGTAACTGCTGAAAATCGCGCCAGAGAAAAGAAACCCCCACACGCTTGGTGGGAAGGATAACTACAACCACTGTGGCAATCCAAGGGGACACTCCTCAAAATACAAACACAGGCATACCACTTGGTCCAGCTATGCCACTCCTGGGCATATTCCAGACTGAGGTCATTCGTCCCTCACTTTCTTTCCTCTGGTTCTTGACAGGGCCACCTCCTTAAAAGCTGCCACTAACACTTTTGTTTGCTCTTTCTGAAGTTTCCACTCCTTTTCCTCTCCATTATGATAAACCTTTTGGGCCACTTTTAATCAACTGAGTCGTGTTTATTTCTGCAAGCCCTACTGTGTTCTGTACCTTACAGCATATACCAGGGCCGACTAGGTAACAAAGGCTATGTTAACACCAGCGTTCTCAGGGGCCTGTGGGGCAAACGGAGTCTAACTTTGAAAAGCCTCTGGGAGGCACACGAGGCAAGTAGTAGGCTCTCAGTCAGTTCCCAGTATACCTTGGCCACTGTCTTTAAATTTGGGGGGCAACAAGCAGCCACGAGAAATGGTTTTCTCAGGGCTTTGTGGTGGTGCTTGGGTCCCAGTTAGGCGACTGCTGTCATCATGTGAACCACTGCCTCTGCTTTGACCTGTTCAGTTCCCCCAGGTCTAATCTCACTTGATCCTCTGCTGATTTCCAAATTCTCTCTCCTCTGAGGAAACCAGGTTAACAGCAGCAGCTGGCAATCATCCTACTTGGGTGGTGAGCTTGAAACACCGACTCTGGCAAGGTAATCAGAGCCAGAGGCTGCTCTGAAAAGGTGGAATTTTGAGCCTTCCAATTATCCTGGTCCTAAAAGGAACATAAACCATGATAGACCAAACGTTTCCTCTCGCTCCTGGCACAGCAGTCTGCCGGAGAGAGAACAGGGGCTGGGTCTGAGGAAGACACTTGCTCATTTGGTGAGGGGGACTCTGCCATGGGCTCAGGAGAGGGTTGCCAGCGAGGGCACAAGGAGGCTGAAGCGGGGTAGGATGGAGGTGGTATGGGATTATCCTCCTTGGGAGCTAAGGTGTGTGCTACGGGGGTTTTGTTTTGAGGACCTTTCGTTTATCATTAGATCAGGAAATCCGTAAGCACACACCCTAAGCCACTGGGGTCATGCTTGAACTGCACACAGCCAGGAGTCTATATAAGGAAACTGATCTGGGTGTCCAGGTCTCTCAGTGACAACATCCCATACCCTCCTGGCTACCTGAGGATCCAGTGTCCCCTCTGATGGCCATTCCAGATCTAAAGAAGGCCATTCTAATTTACACAAGGTATGGAGTTTCCTTGGTTCCATCTTTACCTCACAGTCACCTTTGAATCAAAGTTCTTAATCACACAATCGGAAACAGTTGGGCTGCTGTCTGCCAAGCCCATAGCAGCCTGATTTAAAACAAAAGCTCAGCGGCCTAACTTCGCAAGTCTTCCCTCTCCCACTCCGCCAGCAGTGCAAGCAAGATCCAAGGCTAGCGAGGTTTGAGAAGATGGCTTTTCCACAGTGATGGGGGAGGCGGTCTGGTCCTCCAGAGTCTTCAGGGGCAGGACTGCAAGCGGCAAGCAAGGCAAGAGCAGGATGGCTACCAGTCCTCCAAGCCGAGTGACAGATTTGGCTGTGACTTGAAATTGCTGACACACTTAGGGAATAGCATAAAAATGACACAAAAAAAGATGAGCAGTCCTGGGAAGTGCTTACCACTCCCTACCAACAACTCAGAGCAAATTGAGAGACAAATACTGACCAAATGCTTGGCCATGCCAAGACTAAGTGGCTGCCGCTGAGGTGGGAGGACCCGCATAAATTTAATTAAATGCTAATCCAAGGAAACAAGTCCTTGGATGAGCCCAGAATGAAACAGAAATGAAACCAAATCTCTAAATTCCAAATGCTTACCTGGGTTGGGAGGTGGGGCCCGGTGTTGGGTCTCACAGCTGCGGTGTCCTGTCTCACAGTCCTTCGAGGAGGCTGGCTGAAATCAGCCAGGGTGCCCTGCCACCTGAAGGTCAGCCACCTAGGCGAGGAGCCATGGGGATTCCCAGACGAAGACCTTCCCCATGACAGTCTTGCTGGGGCTTCCAAACGCTATGGCAGAAACATGAGAAACACTCATGGAGCCGCGTGGACCATGGTCAGCAAAGTGAAGGCACTGACACCAAGGCTTTGTTCTCAGGGTATTCATACATTTACAGTTCCTCAGTAACCACAGCAGCCTCACTGGCTTAGTCTTTGCCTACACCAATATCTTGAAGAGTTTTCCTACTTTGTCTTCCAGCAGATTTAATGTTTCTGTTTTAATATTAAAATCTTTGATCCATTCAGATTTTAGCTTAGTACATGGTGAAAGATATGGGTCCACTTTTAATCTCTGGCATGCATAGAGATAATTTTTTCCAGTACCATTTATTAAAGAGGCTATCTTTATTCCAGTGAATGTGTTTGGCACCTTTGTCAAAGATAAGGTGACTTAGTGTCTGCTTAGTGTGTCTGAAGTCCTTTCTGCATCTTCTAATCTGTTTCATTGATCTTTGGGATTTTTTTTCCAGTACCACAGTTTTATCACAGTAGCCTTATAGTGTAATTTCAAGTCAGGGATTGTGATGTCCCCTGTCTTGTCTTTGTTGCCCAGGATGCCTTTGCTATTCTAGGTCTCCTCTGGTTCCAGATGAATTTGGGGATTGTTTTCTCTAATTCTGTGAGATATACTATTGGAATTTTGATTGAGATCGTATTGAATCTGTATAACAGTTTTGGAAGTATATTTGGGAGCCATATTCACTATATTTGTTCTTCCTACCCAAGAGCATGGGCTATCTCTCAATTTTCTAATATCCTCTTTGCTATGGATTAAAAAATGATGGTCAACTTAATGCCAGCTGGATTATATCAGCATGGTGCTGAGCGTAGATGTTTCACCTGAGGAAAGTTACCAGTATAAATAGAGACGTGGAGAAGGAGAAGCTATCACGTTGGTGTGTTAAGGCGTTAGTGCGTTGAGGCGTGCGGGTTCTCCTACATGTTGCTGGTTGAGCCATTGGTTTTCCTGGAGGAGCTCTGGTCCTCACATCGAGCATTGCTTCCTGGCTCCGGAGAGGAAGATGTATGTCACTTGGTCTCCAGGATGAACTCGTCACGCTGGCTTCCTGGCATGTACTCAACTGTGCTTGTCGTCAGAGGAGCTCAGGGCCTCCATGTTGCTGAGGACGGCTGTGGTGCTTTTCAGGACAGCTCTGGTCTTTGTTGTGAGTGTGACTTCTTGGCTCCAGCATAGAACCCTCAACCTATCAGTACAGCTCCTTCACCCTGCTGGCATAGACTTTCTGGCTTCCACCACTGACCTTCAGGCCTTCCCAGCACGGATCCATAAAAGAGACTGGCATGAGTCCTTGTGGTCTGTAGACCTCCAGTTGGACTCGTGGGAGGCATTGTCGTGAGCTCTGAGTCTTCCTCTGGACTCATGTGGAACATTGCTATGGGATTCAGGCCCTTGGCTAAATATTCTATGTCTTTAGTGATGTGGATAGCTTTCCTGCATTTTCTTCTGTTAACTCTGTGTGACCATCATAAAATATTATAAATTCCATGTCCTGATTCTTATTGTTCTCTGTCCAACCCCTGACTACAACACCCTTCTATCTCCTTTTTCAGAGTACTATAGTTTTCAATGTAGAGGTCTTTTACATCCTTTTTAAAATTTTTTAATGTTGTTTTTTAAAAAAGCAAAACAGAAAAAAGGGTAGAAACAATACAGAATTTTTAAAAAAATCACTAGTTGATAAATTACATATTGTCTTACTAGATATACTTCTTCAAGTTACAAAATTAAAGCATACAAAATGGGCATTCAAACAGTGAGGCTGCAAACAGTTCTGTTCAACAATCCAACAAAAACTTAGCATCATGGTTATCAATCCTACACACTTAAACATACATGCAGTTATATCCTTTAAAGCACTTTCTTTTCCTCCTTTAGCTTTTTAAGTCCATTATCTGTTTAGTTATATCATGTTTCAACTTGCTCAGTACCTTACTGATCTGTTTTGTTGTTGTTATTTACTTTTTAAACACTATATAATTCTGTTACTTTGTTTTTTAGTTTCTCCTCATCCATTCCCCACAGATCAGCTTTGGTGGAGTTGGGAGTTTTTTGAGGTATTTTGTTACTTTTTTATCTATTTTTTTTTATTTTGAAGGTAATCAAATACAAAAGAACAAGATAGAACAAAGCCAGTTGAGATAGTGTAGTGAAATTGGTACAGGACTTCACAGCAGGTTACCAGGATAACAGTAATAGGTACCGTAGTATATCTCGTTATCTTCACAATAGTTGTTCTTTCAATCAAGTATAGAAAAATCAAAGGAAATACAGAAAATTATAGAACTTATCAAAACAATGGTGAATAGAGCAGTACAATGAATCAGCACAAAGCAAAACAATGATAACAATATTTGTCTTCAAAGAGATGGTAGAAGGAAATCCCCCCTATTTGCTACACTGCATATGGTCAACCTCCCCTTTACTAAGGGGTGAAGGAGGATGGGATGTTTGATTCTCAGCCCACACCCCAGTAGGCTCACAGCCACTTAGTAGAGTGGTGAGCTGGTTGCTTGGTTTCCCAGTGCCCTAAGTTCCAACATGGCTTGGATCGCAGGAGACGCCTGTGGTTCCTTTTACATCCTTTGTTAGATTGATTCTTAGGTATTTCATTTTCTTGGATGCTATTTTAAAAGCTATTGTTTCCCTGATTTCTCTCTCAGTGAGTTTTTTATTCGTGTACAGGAAGGCTATGGATTTTTGAGTGTTGGCTTTATATCCACTTATGTTACTGAATTTGCTTATTAAATCTATAAGTCTTTTGGTGCAGCTTTGGGGTCTTCTATGTAGAGTATCATGCCATCTACAAATAACGATAGTTTAACTTCTTCCTTTCCTATCTTTATTCCTTTTATTTCTTTCTCTTGTCTAATTGCTCTGGCTAAAGTTTCCAGGACTATGTTGAATAAGAGTGGAGACAGTGGACAACCTTGTCCTGTTCCTGACTTTAGAGTGAAAGCTTTCAGTTTCTCTCCATTTAGTATGATGTTGGCTGCTGGTTTGTCATAGATGGCTTTGATCAGATTGAAATAAAGACCATCGATTCCAATTTTCGATAGGGTTTTTATCATGCATGAGTGCTGGACTTTGTCAAAAGCTTTTTCTGCATCTATTGAGGTGATCATGTGATTTTTGTCTTTGGTTCTATTCATATGGTGTATTAGGTTTATGGACTTAGATACGTTGAACCATCCCAGACATCCCTGGGATGAATCCCACTTGATCATGGTACACAATCTTCTTGATGATTTGCTGCAGTCTGTTTGCCAGTATCTTTTTGAGGATTTTGCATCTATGTTCATTAGGGAGATTTGCCTGTAATTCTCTTTCTTAGTTGGTCCTTCTCTGGTTTTGGTGTCAGAGTTATGCTTGCTTCCAGGAATGAATTTGGGAGTATCGCTTTCCTTTCGATTTCATTAGAGAGTTTGAGAGGTAATGGGTTAGGTCTTCTCTAAATATCTTGTAGAATTCAGCAGTGAATTCATCAGGACCTGGGATTTTCTTTGTTGATAGGTTTTCAATTATATCTTTGATTTCACTGATTGATATTGGTTTATTTAGGATGTTTCTATGTTCTTAATTCTGCTTTGGTAATTCATATGTATCTAGGAATCCCTTCCTTGCTTCTGTATTTTCCATTATTTTAGAATACAGGTTTTGAAAGTAAGTGTAGATGATCTTCAGGATTTCTGCATGGTCCACTGTGATTTCAGCCTTTTCATTCCTGTGTGGATTTGAGTCTTTACTTTCCTTTTTTGATAAGGTTGGCTAGTGGTTTTCAATTTTATTTACTCTTTCAGAGAACCAACACTCTTCCATTCATTGATTCTTTGTATTATTATTCTCCAATGCATTAATTTATTCTCTGATGTTTATCATTTCCTCCCTTGTATGCGATTTTGTTTTAGCATGCTCTTTTTTTTTCTAGTAGTTTGAGGTTCAGTATTAAGTTGTTTATATGTGCTTGCTCTGTTTTCCTGATATGGATATTTACTGCTATAAATTTCCCTTTTAGGACTGCTTTCGTTGTGTCTCATGTTCCAGTATGTTGTATTGTCATTATCATTCAACTGTAAAGACTAATTTTCTTCTTTAAATTCTTCTGTAATACACTGGTTGTTCAATAAGATGCTATTTAATTTCCATATGTTAATAAAGTTTTTGTTTTTTCCTTTGGGATGGATTTCCAATTTCATTGCACTATGGTCTGATAGTATGCATGGGATAATTTTAATTCCTTTGCATTTACTGAAGCAAAGGAATGTTCTATGAGCCATGTGGTCTATTTTGGAAAATGTCTCATGTGCAGCTGAGAAGAATGTGTATTCTGATATTGTGGGGGTGGAACACTACTTAGTAGATAGACATCTACTAAGTCTATTTGTTCAAAAGTTTGTTTCACTTCTAATATTTCATTATTGATTTTTTTGTCTAGTTGAGCTGTCTTCTGTGACAGTGAGGTATTAAGTTCTCCCAATACAATTGTTTTAGGGTTCATTTGATTTTTCATGTCTGTTAGTAATTGTTTTATATAGCTGGGTGCACTGGTATTTGTTGAATATATATTTATAATTGTTATCTCTTCCTCTTGGAATGTTCCCTTTATGAGGACATGATGATCTTCTTTACCTCTCAATCAGTTGGCATGAAATTCACTTTGTCTGAAAATAGAATATCTACCCCTGGTTTTTTCTGGGTTCGTGTCTCATGGAGTATTGTTTTCCATCCTTTGACTTTCAGTCTATGAATTTCTTTTTTAATTAAATGTGTTCTTGCATGCAGCATATTGTTAGATCTTACTTCTTGATCCATTCTGGCAGTCTGTGTCTCTTGACTGGTGAATTGAGGCTATTAACTTTGATGCTTATAACTCATATGTATTGACTTATCCTTGTCATGTTATTTTCCTGTTGTTGGTTCCCCCCATTCTTCTTTGTTTTTTGCCTTCCCTCTAATTGTTTGCCTTCCCTGATGGATTCCTGCTGTTGGGGTTCATGGAGCTGTAGTCCTTATCTCTTTCTAGAATGTCCTTTGGAACACTTAGAACTGGTTTGCTGGTTGTACATTTCCTCAGCTTTTCTTGGAAGTATCTTATTTCTCCATCAGTTTTGAAAGATAGTTTGGCAGGGTGCCTCAATCTGGGTTGAAGGTTGTTTTCTTTTAGAGTTTAGAATACTTCACTCCAAGCTCTCCTTGACATGAGAGTTTGTGCTAAGAAGTCAGCTTGATTTTGATTGGCTTTCCTTCATAGGTGATTTGTTTCTTTTGTCTAACAGCTTTTAGGATTCTATTCTTGTGTTGAATTTCTGGACTCTTGAACATGACATATCTGACTGTAGTTTTTGTTTTTGTTTTCTTAATCATTGCTAACGGAGTTGTATATGCCACATTTAACTCTATGTAAAATTGTTTTTCTCTACCTGGAAAGTTTTCTGTCATGATGTTTGTGAACATTTTTAAATGTCATTTGTGATATCACCTGCTTGTTGATTGACTCCAGTTAATCTTAAGATAGTCTTCTTTGTCTCATTGACTGCTGGATTGGTTTCTCATGATCCCTTGCTTATTTTTGAGAAATCTTTTTTCTATTGGTCACTAAGTGTAAGTCTGTCATCAGTATCTGAGATCCTGTCCTCACATTGGCCTAATCTGCTTCTAATATTTTTCAGTGGGGTTCTTTTCTCCTGGATATATGCTTGAATCTGCTTTATGTATTCTATTTCTTTCCTATGTTGTGCTTCCATAATTTGCTTAAGCTTATCTATTTCTTTTGTCTGTGTCTGCTCTAATATAATTAAGCACAGTGTGTATTTTGGTAATCTCTGTAGTTTATCTGATTCATTTTTTTCCAGAGTCTCATTCAATTGCTTTGTTGTTTCCATTTCAGAGAGACTGAGTGAGCCGGGGGGTTGCTTTTGGATTGTCCCACCTCAGTACCCCTGGCTTTTCCTTTGATGAACCGAATGTCTGGGTTTGCATCTTACATGTCTTCTCATTTCTTTTTTTGGTTTAATTTCTGGGGTGATGTTTGTAAGTTGTCTATGGTGGGTTGCTTTATTGGTAGTATTTCAGACCATTAGATGATGATTACCTCTCTGAAGTATCTTCCAGGTGTTGCTGGTTTTTGAGTTTTGAGTCTGTTGGAAGATCTTACCTCTTCAGTTCATTGGAGATGATAAGTTGCTTGTTTGGCCTAGTCACTGATTCTTTTGTAATGTTCCACCATATTTTCTGTGACCCTTAGTTAATCTCAGTCATGGATTATCAGGACAAATGGCTGTTTAGAATAATTATGTCAATTTTGTTTATAGTGGTTCCAATCACAGCCTAGAAATCAACAAACTTAGCTAACCCTTAATTTGCAACTTTGAAACATATTAACCAGATTTGTGATTATATTTTTAAAAAACCAGGTAATTCTGTGCAATATATAAGTCCATTATGTGTCAACTTTGCCCTCAGAGTTTTAAAATTTTAAATGGAAGCCAGGGATTTAGCTCAGTGGCTTAAGTGTCTGCCTGACAAGTGTGAGGTTGTGAGTTCAATCCCTGGTACCCCCCGCAAATTTAAATGAACTAAGGAGAAAACAGAGAAGTAGAAGAAAAGCAAGAGATTAGAAATAAGGTTGGAGGACAAAAGGGGATCACACCAACTTGGGAAAACTGGTGCAGAAGACTGAAGGAAAAGAGAGATGGAAGAGATAAAAGAACAGAGCAGAACCACACCCACAGAGAGGTTAGAAACCACTTTCACACTCATAAAAATCAATGAAGGAGAAAGAAAAAAAGAAGAAAAGAAAACAGAAAGACAAATATTCCAGGATTCTCTCTGGTTTCACTAGTAGGCAGCCTGTGCAGACAGACTTTCGAATCATGCTGATCTATCCCAGCAGACCAGCAGTTGCTTTATAGCAGAGTAGTGGATAACCTCAGTAGGCCTG
>PVLA01011599.1:0-51722 GCA_004027455.1 Hydrochoerus hydrochaeris
CTGAGGAAACACCTCTCCATTCATCCATCGACCCTGGGACGCTGGTCCTGACTCGACGGCATCATCGAGAATCACTCGAGCCCTGCTGGGAAGGATCCTATACAGTGGTGCTGAGCAGACCAACCACAGTCAAGGTAGCTGGAAAGACTGCCTGGATTCACCACTCCCACATCAAACAAGTAGATGTCACAGAGGAAGACTCAAGATAAATGGACTATACAACAGACTGGTAACCCCCTTAAACTAAAACTGACTAAAATTAATACCTAGGCCCCTCTCATAATGAATCCTTTAGGTGTAACCATTTTATTGGGTCTGTTGTTACAGACCCGGGGAGGCTTTGGGCTACCAGGGCTACCAGATGCCTTAAAAATAGCTTATGGAAACCCTTGTGACTGAAAAGGGGGCACTCTGTCATCGGGTCAATTCACTGGCTCATATACCCAGAGAGTAGACTCTGGAAACAAAATGGCTTACCTTAAATGGCTGTCAGGTCTCACAGGGGTTTCTCAGAGTTGGATATGTAGAGAACAACAAATTATTCTCTACCATCCACTAGTTTTGCCTAGACCTAAGGAAGTAAGTTTAGACCCTCAAACCCAAGACTTACTTCAACTCACCCACGAAGCTCTAAATTTGTCCAATCCTAATCTAGCTGAGGACTGTTGGCTATGCTTAGCTCAAGGAACCCAAAGACCCTTGGCCCTTCCTGCTAACCTAACTGTGATATGCTATTGTTGGCTGTAGAGGTACCCCAGGTCAACATGCTTGTTGGAATAAAACAGCACCCCTCCATGTATCAGATGGAGGGGGCCCCTAAGACATAGCCACCTTGTATCATAAACTGTTTATGCATCTTTATTACTGAGCAGATGCAGAGCACTAGATTAATGGTCCTAAGGACTCAATATGAGCTCCTTCCCACTAAATGAGCCAAAGATTTGGCTCAAGTCACAACATCAGAGGGGAATGTAATACTCTGAACCACCTGCACTCATCTTGTTCTGTATGCGCCGCCATTTTAGATTTAAGTCCTTGTTAATAAGCCTCAGCTGTTTCACACAGAAGTTTCCTTTTCCCCGAAATGCCACCCTAAATGACCAACCAGCTCACTCTCCGTGTTCTTATCAGCCTACCCACCAGTCAGCTGCGTTACTCCTCTATAAAAAGTAAACTCTCTTAGTTGTGAGGCATGCAGTCTCTAGACTGGTTACCCGAGGCTGCATCGCCAGGCCTGGCAATAAAACTCTTTCACCTTTTATTAATTGGATTGAATTTTTATTCCTTAGTTGGGCTATTACATTGCCCAGGAGTTGCGCTATTACATCCCTTCTTTTGTAACTGCAAACACATGGTATATTCATCTGGCATTTGGGGAGAATCCTCATGATATCTCCCAGGGATGAACTTATCAGTAAAGAAGGGAGAGAAAATAATTCCTGCAAACAGCAAAATGATTCTTTCCATTTTCCATTACTTTAGAAGGTTGAAGAAGTCCAGTAATTATGGCTCCTTATACTCAATGAGACACATGGAGGACAAGTAGAAAGAAGCTTAATGGCTGTACAGATGAGAAACTGTATCAAAGCACTTGATATTTATTCTTAGAATTTTCAAACCTCTCTTTTGTGGGAAACACAATTTTATCCAAAACTTCATGTAGTGCTGCTTCTTTTTTCAGAGTCCCATTCAGAGCCTTATTTCAAAAGCTGTAGATCAGGGTTTTAGTGTCAGGGTGACCACAGTGTAGTAAACTGAGGCCTTTCCATCCATGTCTATGGATCAATTGGAGGTGGGTTGGAAATACATGAACAGGAGGATGCACTGGAACATGGGCACAGCTGGTAGGTGGGTGACACAGGAGCAGAAGGCTTAACATCTGTCCTCAGCTGAGTTCATCCTGAAGATGGTGGTAATAATGGAGCTGTAGAAGAGGACAGTGCCAATGCTGAACCACATGACAAAGCTGATGAAAGTGAACATCAGAATTCC
This sequence comes from Hydrochoerus hydrochaeris, assembly GCA_004027455.1. NCBI lineage: Eukaryota > Metazoa > Chordata > Mammalia > Rodentia > Hydrochaeridae > Hydrochoerus > Hydrochoerus hydrochaeris. The sequence continues at coordinate 1,993 of PVLA01011599.1, forward strand.
ATTGATGGATGTGTCTGAGCAAGACAAGGCCAGCAATGTGGGAAGCCACAGAAAAAGTGATTGAAAAATGAAGTAAAATGAAAATTTGCAGCTGGTGTGGAATGGCTGAATCCAACAAGCCCACAATATACACATAGGACACCAGCTGGGTGCAGACCCTCTTGGACATTGTGATTGCATAAAGGAGTGGATTGCAAATAGAACTTAACTGGTACAGGCTGTGACAGCCAACATGAGGCATTGCACATCTGCAAAGTCACCAAAAGAATACACTTGAGAGTCATACAAATTGCATGGAATCCTCTTTTACTCAGATAATACATCAGCCAGCATCTTGAGAGAGGCAACAGTATAGCAGACATCACAGAAATACAGCCAGGAGATGGTACATGGCTGTGTGAAGCTGGGGTCCATTTAGATGAGCAGGATCAACCCTAGACTGGCAACCACAGTTACACCATAAACAAGAAGGAAGAACACAAAGATCCCCCATTGCACATCCATTCTCCTGCAAAGCCCTAAGAGAACCAATTCAGCACATGCAGTGTGGATCTCCACTGCCATCTCTCAGATCTGAAGCTTCCTGGATGTGAAAATTGGAAGCTAAACTAGAATGTTTGCCTATGCAGATGCATTCATGGTTACTTGCTGATACTTTCCCTTTTGTCTACAGCAACAACCAGATAATAAAACAATGGTTAAAATGTACATTGTGTGTGCTAGGTGTAATGATGCCTGCCTGTAATCTCATCACTTGGCAGGCAGAGGGAGGAGGATCACTGTTAGTTCAAAGTCAGCCTGAACTACATAGCAAGACCTTGTCTCAAAGTCATAAAATCAATAAATAAATACTATGTACTATCTGTGCTGGAAACTTATTTTCTTGCAAATCAATAACATAACAATGATGTGTCCTATATTTATATTCCTCTGTACAGATGGTGTAGCAGATACTCAAGCTAAATCATTTACTGTGTGTAGTTAGGCATTATGGTGCATGCTTATAATCCTGGAGGCTGAGACACAAGGGTCACAAATTCAAGTCCAATCTCTCCAATTTAGTGAATTAGTAAGACTCTGACTCAAAATTTTAAATAAAGAACTGTAGATAGATCCTCAGTGGAAAGAAAGTGAATTCCCACTAGTTTGGGGTTGGGGGAGGAAAATGAAGCAGATGATGATGAAGAAGAGGAAGAAGAAGAAAGAGAAGGAGAAGGAAGTGAGCAAAAGAAAGAGAGGAAGAAGAAAAAAAGAAAAGAAAGCAGCCAAGAATACTATGTAGAATTTAGAGCAGCTTTTATCTCTTTCTTATAGATGGAGGAACTGATGTCTTCAAAATTCAGAACAATAGCTCTCAAAATTAGTTATTCCAGAAAATGCATGTCTTCTAATAAGATTGCTGTTGTTTCCAATTTTGTAGAAATGTTGTCTTATCCTGTAATACAGAAGCTTTGTTAATAGAGAAGTCTATGTAATGACTATATCTTATTCTCTTTCCACTAATATCTGAAATCATGCAGAAGAGGAAATTAAAGCAGCACTAGTCCTAGCTGTCACAGTCTCACACTTGCCAATAAAACATATGTCCTATCAACTTCAAGTGGCCCCATACCTTATCTGAGCTAAGACAGTGACCGTCCAGGGTGTCAGGACCCGCTGCATCCAGCAGGTGAGTGGCTGCTATGGATGCAGGTGAAAAGGGCTCCATAAACCTTAAGCCTGAGCAGTTTGTGTCAAAATAATCCTTCTCCCCATGGAAGCTGCTGTTGATCGAGGTCTATTTCATATTTTAAACTTAACTGCTGAGATATTCAAGAAAAGTTTTCTGGCTGACTAGATGAGTCCTTCTGGCCCACTAAAATCCACATGATCTATTCACTACAGATCTGCCAGTGCAACACACCATGAAAATATCCCACCTTCTCCATCCCATGACCTCCATGAATTTTTTCTTTACTGTGCTCCTCATTGTAATTCCCTAGGATGTGTTATATTGGGATTTTTCTTCATCATTTCTGTTGAATATCACTGAGATGTGCCAATTTTTAGTTAGAAAGTCAGTATTCTTTAAGAGTGAAAGTGAATTCTAGGTCTTGCTGTTATATTTTACAAATGAGTTATACATCAAATAATCCCATGCATGTCCTGCTCTGATCTATGAAAACATAAGAACAGTGTAACTAAAGGTAAATGAATTATGAAAAGATGAAATAATAATACACAGATCCATTTGTAATTCTCAAAATCTTGGCATAAACTCATCTAAATATGTCACCATAGGCAATTTTTTAGTGATTCCGTTTATAGTGTGACAACATTTTATAAGTTCCTAAAATACAATAGGACATTGAAAATGATGCTGTGTCACCTCTGTAATCATGTTAGCATTCACTTTTTTCCTGTTGTCTATGCATAGCTCCTAAAATCCTCACAGGTAAAATAAATAAAATGATCTATGTTTGCATCACGTATCATAGTATCATTTGGTTTTATAACAAGCTTTATTGCATAAAAATATTTAAAAATTAAAAAGTGTATAAGAGAAATCAAAAAAAACACCAAGTTACATCGCCATGAGATCCAGCACCACTGACCTCTGCACTGGATGCAGCTGTCTCTGCAGAGGGAGCAGCACTGTCTCCTCACTGCCCTGGGGGGAGCATTTCTGTGTCTGGTCCCAGAGTATTGATTGTTGGTCTCTCAGGAATAAGTGACAGATACCATGATACACTTTAATGTCTGGTGTGTCTCACATGTAGCATGTTTGGGAAAGAAGTAAAAAGGCTTTTAATTATATTTTCTTAATCTTACCTAAGAAAATGCCCAATATTTAGGTCCCATTAGCCAGAAAAATGACTCTAATGAAGTAACATTTATTATTTCTAGTCCACCTGTCCCTAGATGAGCATTTCCTTTTAATGACATAAAGTACAAACTAAAACAGACAAACAGAGAGACACAAGCACAAATGCTTTTCATTAAAAAAAAACACTTTTAGAGACAGTAACAAAATTAGCACTTATAACACACATATGAAATTACTAGGCTTTGCTATCTGTAACGCAAGTCTGATGTCACATGAAGGAGAGCAGGCAAGTGAAGAGCAGTGAATGTATGCTTTTGTGTGCTTATGAAAATTTGATCAAGGCTGCTGTGGAGTCCTGAGCCAAAGTTGTGCCCATGTCTCCTTATTCTCTTCTCACTTTCTCTCACACATTTCCCACAATAAATTACATGTACTGTTGGTGCTGTCTTGGCATCAGGTTTTTGGAGGATCTGAATCTGGGCAAACATAGAGCTTCAAGGCAGAAGCAAGTGCATCAGGGATAGAAGGCAAACACAACAATCCATGGGACAGGTGACAGTAGCTTGGAGCAGAGTGGGGACAGTAGAAGTGTAGACAAATCAAATGTTGGCTTCCTGTCAAAGAGACAATGTCAATGAAAAAAATACAAATCCACAGTAAGAAAGCATTTAGGCACTTAGCAGCTCAAAGCAAATGCAACATCTTCAATCCTCAACACCATATTAAAGAGCAAGGTTATTAGACTGGTTGCTAGTATATAGGACAAGAGATAAAATGACACATCAAGATGACTCTATGGTTTTTGGCCTAAGAAGTTAGAAACATGCAGTCTCCTTCAGCTGAGATCCTGAAGCCTGTTAGGAGAACATATTCTAGGAGTGAAGCTGAAGGCTTAGATTGGGAACAAAAAGGCTGGAGATACTGTTAGATATCCAAAAGGAAATTTCACAGACATAAGTGATTTCATGAGTGTGGATTTCACAATAGGCTATTGGTTGAAGACACAACTTTCAGAGTTGGTGTGTTGCTTTTATTTTATGACACAGAACTGAATGTGATACCAAAGACGGAAGAGAAATATCATCATAGGGAAAAATCTAGGGTCCGAGTCCTAGTGCATCCTAAATGGGGCAGGTGGGGAGTATTCATTAAGTGACAAAGGTCAGACAAATGCAGACTTGACATAAGGGATGATGAAATGTACATTTTAACAGATTATGGCCCCTTTTAAGAGTAAGAACTGTTTCATGTGACTCTTTTTTTTACTTTTGAGATAGGGGACTTCAAATGCAGTTAAGCCTCTTGAACTCTCTATGGATCCCAGGTTGTCCTCAAACTCATGGCCATTCTCCTGCCTCAGCCTCTGGAGTACTGAGATTGCATGTATATGCCACCATGCCTGGCTCTTGTGTCATTTGAAAGGAGCTGACCCATGAGATTTTCTTTGATGCCCTCACATCTTTCTCTACACTTTTACTGTTTTATTTCTGTTATTTTAGTTTCAGATACAGCTGCTTGTAAAGATGAATTCACTTTTCAAAAATATGTTTTGACAGTGTGTCTTTTCCCCTTAGAAAGGAGCAATTTACATTTACAGTGATCACTGATTCATTTAGCTTTGTTTCTATCAATTAATTTCTGCTGAAAGTTTTTGTTTTATATTAGTTTACCCCCCTCTTCCTATATTTCAACTGAGTATTAATTTGTTCTACTTCTCATTTCATACATTTTCTACTACTTGCTTTATGTTTTCTGAGTAATCATCCTAGCTATTTAAAAACATTTCAAAAAAGTCTAGACTTTTTATATTTATTGTCTTAAGTGTGAAAAGTAACATAGAATATCTTACAGTTGATCAGCATACTGTCAATGCCAGTGCTTCTGTGCCCAATATTTTAGTTCAGGAGTTTTCCAACAGTTTTATATCATTTAACAGACTATTTCTTCAGCATTAGCCACGTATTCATCACTTCTCACTAGAACTGTTTATAGATCAAAGACACTAAGAATCATTTTCCTGTCTTTAAAACTCTTCAGACTTTCCATTTGTGTGAATGGAATGCATGCTCTGTGTACAGTTATAAGTAGAACATTCAGGAACCTGGAGCTGACCTATCACTTCCTCCCAGACCCTCCTTTCACAGCTCCCTGGAACAGCAACATTCTGTAGTTTTAATGGCACTCCACCCAACCCCCAGCCCTGGAGGAGACATAAGTAGTCCCCTCATGGCATCTTCACCCCATTTGACCAAAATGTGCTGGAGGTCTGAGCCACACCCCACCGTGTTGAGTTTAGTCCTATTCTGGTTACACCTCATGTAGGCAGGCTTTGGAGCTCAGTAGAGTGTACTGGAAAAAATTTCCTGAATGGAAGTTACTGTGGGGAAGTGGTCCCACCTCTTTCCCCCTCCCTGCCTCATGATTTCAGAAAAAACCTGGAGGCAGAAATTGGCTATAGCCAAAAAAATGGTAAAGCCCCAGGGTGCTAGCCCCTGGACCCAGAGCTAGTCCCTAGATATCACCTCCTTGGACAGTCACTACCCATCCTCAAATAGGGAGGGACCCTCGGCACTCCAGTGCCCCAATCAAGTACTCTCACAGCCCCTTCTCCTCACAGTCTAAATGGATGCATCCACCACCAGGTGGTCACTCCTGCAGCATCCACAGGGGCTTGGTTCTGACCTCCTACCCCTGGCCACATACATTAGTCACCCTGAGCCCTACATCAGAACCCTCCTTCCCTTCCTCTGTCTGAGCAGAAGGTAGGGGCAGACAAATTTTGGGGACAGGGTGGGAGGAGTAGAGTGTGGTTAAGACCATTTCCACTGGACACTCTCATCACTAACCTTTACTTGGCCCTTAATCTTCACACCATGTACCCTAAAGTTACTTTAACCCCTTTCTTGTTTCTCTGGTGGAGACACAGATTTCTACCTGGAATGGCAGGTGAACATGGAAATGGGTGCACAGAGGTTTTAGGTCACTGGACTCTTTAGACACTGATAACATAAAAACTTCATCAGGACCTCAAAAGGTTGACAGTGTCTCTTGGTGACCACAAGAGATCAGGTTTGCATCAGTTTTTGTTTTTTTTCCCCCCAGGGGTGGATTCTCCAGCTACTCAAAATATTTTCTAATTGTCCCTTTTACATTTGAATCACCTGAGTGTGTGTGTGTGTGTGTGTGTGTGTGTGTGTTACTGATGACTAAGCCCACAGCCTTCAAAAGCAGAGGAACCTCTCTATTACTGAGCAATACCTCAGCCCTGTTATTATTTTTTCCCCTAGTAATCTAGGGATTAAGTCCAGGGAGCACAGGGCTCCATGCTCAGCCCTTTTTATTTTTTAATATTTTTATATTGAGATGGCTTTTTTTACTACTTTTACACCTCAGGCTGCCTCATTCTTATCCTACTGTTGCCACACCACCAGTGTTTGGGGTTACAGGCCTACAGCACAGTGAAAACTTTCTCTTTATTTTTCTTTCTTTCTTTCTTTCTTTCTTTCTTTCTTTCTTTCTTTCTTTCTCTCTCTCTCTCTCTTTCTCTCTCTTTCTTTCTTTCTTTCTTTCTTTCTTTCTTTCTTTCTTTCTTTCTTTCTTTCTGTTGTTCAGCCATGTTTACTGCTCATTGTTCAGTGATTGCCTGACCTTCACTGTGTTGTAGAGCTGTTGGCAGCATTAAACAATGGTGTGCATGAGAGTGTTCTATACAAAGTATGCAGGAGGATATGAAAACAGCAGCTTATTGCTTTCATGAATATCACTGCTTTTCTGTCTAAAGTTAAGAGAGCTTCAAAGAACCAAAAACTGTGATCCCTTTCCAGTCAACAAAACAGTAAGTTTTTTAAAAGTATAAAACTTAAGACAGCCAGTGGTGATGAATGTCACCCACATGAAGCTGTGTGTCATGGCTGGCCAGGCTGCTGAGGATGGGGCTGCAATGGCAATATAGGGGTCAGATTTCAGATGAGAACAATATGAGGTACTAAGAATGCTGCATTGGAGGGCTAGGCATGTTCCAGCTAGGTGGGAGAGTTTCAAAGAAAGTACCACAGCTTGGGACCAAAAGTGGGAAAATGGAACAGATATTAGGATGCTGGAAGTGTCTGAGGTCTATCTACTGTGCACTGTGCCTGGTGCAGGTACACATACTAAAGGTCAAGGAGCTTCCTGTCCAGTTGAATAAGTGAAGGAATGCATGAGTGAGTGGGGACAACTGTGTCTCTGAGGAGGGTGAGGTGCCAATTCTGAGTGGGGCTTAAACTGCCCCAGGAAGCAGGGTGGATTGAAGCACCCAGTGGTAATGGGAAAGGCATATGTGCCAGGAGCTGACAATTTAGTTTTATCTCTGAGCCTCACCCCATTTCAGACAGGGGTGTTGTGACCCCCATCACCCCCTAACTGGGACAAATACAGGAAAGTGGCTTCAGGCCTGGCCATGGTCTAGGTGTGAGGAATCAGTCTTGAGGGAGCCAAGGCCCAAACAAGGATCCTGGAGTGGGAGCTTCATACTGAGGAGCTTGTTCAGGCTGCAGAGACCCAGACCCTGACTTCTGCCTCCTTTCTCACCTGTGCCCTAGCCCTGCATCCCTGAGCAGGGCCATCTGTAGAACATTAGTGGCTGCTGTGGGAGCAACCACGTGAGGAAGGAGCTGGAGCATACCCAGGGAGCTAAATAGCAACGAGGAAGAAAACTGGGTCCAGAAGAAAACCTGAGCAAAATCATCACCTTTCAAATATAGAGACCAGGGCTGAGCTGTGGGCTACACAGGCAGAGGAACCCAGAACATCCTGCAGCACACTGAGAGAAAGCAGAACATCATGGATGAGTTTCAGCTGCAGAACTGCACACTCAAGAAGTAGCTGGTTCACACGCAGAAGAGCTTCCAAAGGCTGTTGCATGGTCACTGCTTACTAGGCTCCTCATTGCCAGGGTCTTCAGGGTAGGACATCACAATTACCTCTCTGACTCCGTCCTCTCTAAAACACATTGGGCCACCATTCCCCTCAATCATAAGTGTCCTGTGAGTCAGATCCTGGGGCATCTCCTGCAGACAGGGGATGATTCTCCAATCTGCCATATGGGTATAGACATCCAGGGGGGGTCTCCGCTCTGCTTGTACTGGAAGCACCGACTACAATTCTATGCAAAGGGAAGGAAACATCAATATAACAACCACCTTGCATTCAGCAGCTCCAAAAGCAGGAGTTGACTCAGAAGCTGGGCCAGCTACAGGAGGAGGTCTCAGAGTTCAAAGCAGTGGCAGGTGACTCCTGCCCCATGGGATGGGCTAGGACAGAGATGCCACCCATGGGATAGGAGGTGCTGGGGCCAGAACTGATCTCATATGGCTGGGTGACAAGTGACACTAGAGTCCTGCTGTTTCTGGCAGGGTAATTCTATGAATGTCTCCTGCTCTAGGCCTGAGACTGTTAGAACTGTGTAGCTCTGGAGTCCTCCCTGGTCATGATGCCATCCCCCCACTAGAGGTCTGAGTCCCCCTTATCCTAGGAGGACACAGGGTAGAAGGGGGCACTCCTTTGGTTCACAATGGACTGGATTTCAGCTGTACAAGTCACAGTTTCAGTACTTCCCATCATCCAGCCTCAGTTTCCATCACTTCAGATGGATGTTAGCATTTTTTTCAGAGTTGTTGGACTCAATGGGACAACTATGTGCAAATTGGAGCCTAGGAGAGTGCACTTAACACATGGGGGTTGGCTCCATCTCATTCTCCACAGCTGTAGGGTGAAGTCCAATTGTAAAGATTGGATGTTACATGTCTTGAGGTTGGGTGTAGGAGGCGACATTCCAGGTGGCCCCCAGTGAATTTCTGAACTCAATCTGTTGAAGCACCAGGTTACCCATGCCCTCAGTTCTGGGTATTCTTCTGGTGGCAATGAAGAGCCAGAAGTACCAGAATCTCCAGCAGCAGAGAGACCAGCTCCTGGGCATGCCATTCAGTGTAGTGAAGCCTGGTTACAACTGACCTCAGAGAAAGGCTCTTCAAAAGCAGCTTCTGCACTGCACTCACCTAATGATGCAGCTGCAGCTCAAAGACATGGAAGAGAACAAGGCCCTGGAAATCTGCCAGCAGCTGCACTGGGATGACCTGGTGGGGTTCGACTTCTCAATTTCCATCCTTAGCCACAGGAAGTCCTACAATCTTCAAGGCTGCAGAAGCTGCAGTCAGTCCCAATGAGAGTCCTGGCACTGCCCTGGGAAGGTGAGTGGAGGTGTCTGTGCTGGAGGGACTCAGGAGGACTCTGAGAAAGAGAGTGGAGGAGGAAAAGATGTCAGAGGGCTGCTCAATCTCCCAGAGGCTGGTGGCCCAGGGTTACCTGGTGAGATGGGTAGACAGAAGCCTGGTATTGCTCTGCCTCCCTTGTGGGCTTACTGGGAACCCTCCTGAATGACTGCTCCCAATATGAAATGAAGGGGATGTGGAGGAAAGGAACAAGGAGAGCCCTTGGTTCAACAGCACTGTTCCTGAAAACATGAGCAGCTCAGAGGCTGGGGTAAGCTGTGCTCTGCTTTGATTCTTCCCTGTGTCTCCTCCTCTGCCTGCCACTGAGGTCTCTTTGAATACCCCAATATTTTGATTTGCCCATGCCTTCATTTCCCTGGAGCTTCTAGGGAAACAGTGGCCACACATCATCCCATAGAAACAACAGCAGCCAGTGGGAGAAGGGAAGATCCTTTGTACTAGGTGTATCCCTGTCATCCAGAGCACTTCCCCCACAGAATCACACCCTGACTACACAGAGGGCATTCATTAATATAGGTCTTTTCCTTGTGCAGAAACTGAGGGCTCAGGCCCAGCCACCTGAGGGTTCAGAGACAACCATGCCAGAGCCTGGTCCATTTGGCACTCCTGACCCAGTGCAACCTTGAGGAGGAGACTTCAACACCCAGGAGCACTGGTGACCCTGTGGCCAAGGAGCAGGTGTAGGTGAGGCTGTTGCACCAGGCTTAGGAAGGGTGGGAGGGCAGGTGGCCACAGAGCCCTGACTCTAGTGCTCTGCCTCCTTTATTGTACAGGTCTCACAGGAGAAGTCAGTGATCAAGGAGACAGTGGAGCAGGGGTCTCATGGCATGCTGCTCTGTGGCTATTCCAGCACTGCAGGTGAGCTGGGACATGGCCCCACCTGCAGAGGCTAAGGTGTGGAGTTTGGGGAGGCCTGCAAATGACCTCTGACAACTGTTCTCCTTTGCTCATCAGAGCACAGTGTCATATGCCCCAATCAGCGGACAATCCTAAAAAAGAGGAATTGTGAGAAGCAGGACAAACAGGTAGAGGGGGACAAACAATTGGATGAGAAAGAGGAGCAGGAGACAGTGAAGCAGGAGGTGAAACAGGATAAACATATCAACCAACAGTTCCCAGAAAATGGAGAGAATTAAAAAATGGTAGAGCTGGACATCTCATCCTGGTTCTGGGCGGACACCATGCCCCTGTCCCTCTGGGTAAAGCTGCTTGTTCTGCGGGAGGTGATTCTGTGCCTGGAGAAAGATTGCAGGTCCTGTCAGGGTGAGTTTAAGAGCACTGCACAGAGCTGAGTGGAGGAGCCCACTGTGGGATCCCCATGCACCAAAATGTAGCAGCCTCAGATGAGGAGTGCAGTGACTGCAGGCCTGGGAGTGGTGGGCAGGGGTAGGCATGGCAAGGGGCACACTCCCAGTGCCTGCTGCTCTCTCCCCAAAGATCCTGCAGAAAGGAGCCCTGCATAAACTAAGCAGCTTTCAGCTGATGAGGCTGTGGCTGGGTCATCCCCAGAACCCCAGCAGCCTGAGAGTGAGAATCCCTACAGGGCCCTGGCCTGGGCCTACACCTCTGCATATAATGGTTTCCCTTTTGGAACAGCTCTGAGGAGGAGGAAACCATGGAACTCAGTATGACCTAAAGAATTTCACAAGCAAATCCTGGAGCTGGAGTTTTATGATTCTACTAGTAGACCAAACAAGTAAAAAAATAAACTGTTCTTTTAGCTTGGTTTGCTTTAGGCTAGTTTTCCTTTTAGGAACATAATCCTGGATGGGGGAACCAAGGCTCACTCCATGGGGTTTCTCCCAGCTGTTCCCACCCCATGGGAGCCTGGGGCCCAGATTTCACTACTTTCAAGTGTGAAAGCTTTAAATGTCACAACTGTTCTCTAGCTGTACCTAGTATGCTGTATGCTATTAACTAAGGACACTACTGTTTCTTGGAAGCCTAAACTTTTTCTTCTTCTACTTTATTTTTTGGTAGAATGCATTTAATGCTTTTTGGTTCTGTTCACTTTATAAATGTTAAAAGCTTCCCCCCACGTAGTTTCTATCAGCCCTAAAGAGCCACATCTTAAAGCCACTATTTCTCTGGAAACTTCCTCTGGTATTAGGTTTAACACACACAGTCTTGGAATGAGAAATGAGAATGAGAAACCAGCTTAAGTGCCTCGTTTCTTTAAAAACTAAAGGCAAAAGAGTTTCAAAAGGGTAATTTTTAAGAGCATAACTTCTGTTAACCGAAAAAACAAAGAATTCCCTGAGTGTAGACTGTCACAACTACAGTGCCTAGCAATAAGAAAGTCATTCAGTGTTCCATCTCCAGTTTCAGTTCCTTATTCTAAGGTCACTTTTGGTCATGGAAGAAGACAGATTAATTTTTTCCCTCTCATTTTTACGCCTGGCAATGGGAAAAGATTTTATCACCTACCAAATGACTACTTACACTGTGCACATCGAAAACAGTGAGCCAATTAGAAATTAAACACATGCAACCTAACTAAACAGCGCTCTCTAGAGAACCCGCGGCGCATTCCCCGCAGCCCAGTGCAGAGTGGTGAAGGAGCTCACCCCAGCAGCTTCCTCTTAGCACAGGCGCGGTTCCTCCCTGTAGGTACCTAACTGAAGCTGGCGGGAAAGAGGCGCTCCGCGCTTGGTTCGCTCTGCAAAGGGCAACAGCGCCCCCATCTCCCCATCTCACGTCTCCGGGGACCAAGGCCCCTCCGCTCCTGGCTGTCTTTCGGGGTTCAAGGAACTTCCTAGGAGGAGGCTGCTTTTTCAAAAAATGCAGTAGAATTGTGCCCACTGCTTGTGACCCCCGGGTCCTCTTTGGAGCAAGGGAAGTGGTTGGTGTTAGCGCCCGGGCACGGAGCACCGCCCGGTGGCGCCCTTTCCCCCCGCTCCGCGGTGAAGTGGTGCTGCCTCCCGCCGGGGTCCCCCCTGGCCTGGGCGCAGGGCCACCCTGCCGTGCAGGAAGGAGCCTCTGCCGCCGCCACTTCTCCAAGCGCCTCACCGGGTCCCCCTGCTCCCTCGCTGTAATGGGGTCCGGTGGGCTTGATCTTCCTCGCAGAGGCGGGCGCCCGGCGCGGTGCCCGGAGCCCGGGGCCGGGAGGAAAGCGCGGCCGTCTCGGATCCCTGCTGCGCTGCCCCTGCCGCCGCCTCTACCGAGCCAGAGCAGATCTGCGCCCCAGGCTCGCGCGGGGCTGGACCTTTGGGAGAAATGGCGCGGAGCGAGCCGCAGCGCCCCGCCCGGGATTCCGTTTCTAAAAGGAGCCCGCACAGAGCCTAGGGAAACCGAGCTAAAAGGACAGTTCACGTTTTATCTGTCTCTTTGGTCTACTGACAGAATGATAAAACTCCAGCGATTCCGTCTCTCATTTTGATGTCCTTCTCCTTACACACTGGCATAGCTGCTTTAGGATTTTAATGGTTTTTACATAGATTTATAGAGCTGATCCTCATCTCTCATCTTGAAGAGTAAAAACAATGTATCTCACTTCCAGTTGTACACAGCACAGCTGGCAGAGATTTTGAGATACTCAAGTTTCATTTAATGTTCAAAGTGCCCTTAAATTTTCAACAGGATGTATGAAAATCAGACAGTATTTTCAAGTACAGCTTGAAAAGTAATTTCAATGAGTAATCAAAATGGTCAATAGTATATGAAAAAATGTGTTAAACTTCAACTGGTGAAGCACTTTTATCTTTCATTTTATAAAATGATGTCATGTACAGTTTAGTTTTTTAATTTTGTGACAAAATAAAATACAACACAACAGTAAACAGTAAAATTAGATTTATATGATACTTTCCTGTGTTTACTGCAAATAACTCTCTAAAAATGTGATGCAATATTCATATCCTGTGGCTGTGTGTGGTGCTGCACTCCTGCAATCCCAGCACTCTGGTGGCTGAGGCAGGGGGATCCTCACGAGTCTGAGCCCAGCTTGGGCTACAAAATGAGTTTGAAATCAACCTGAACTGCATAGAGAGACCCTGTCTCAAAAAGACAAAACAAGCAAACAAGCAAACAAACAACAAAAAAAACTTTGTTACATACAGCAGTGTTCACCACAACATAACCATTGTACCATGTTCTTCAGCTATTTTTGTAATTGCTGCTTACAACCCTACAAAAAACACAATCTTTAATCAGCACCTCAGACTTTGGAGGTTACTCCTCTGTGATCTGCCAGTGTCATTTTTTTTTCTTTTCCTGAATTCCTGGCTGCTGTTGACTCAGTTTTCTGCAACAATATATCAGGTATGAGAAAAATAATTGTACTTTGATGAGTTCATGTGACCCTCTTATATATTGATTTCTGTGTTTCCCAGATGTATGACATACCTTAATTTTGTGATTCTCAGTTTATTAGTGCTCTTTAGATACTTATTATATTAAAATCACCTCAAATTTTAAAAAAGTCATTTCAAACAGGATATTGCATTCACTGATGTGGCGAAGTGAAGGAAATCTCTTCCTTATACTCATTAGGTATACTAACTTACATTCTGCTTACATATAGTCTACATTTGATGTGTTAAAGTTGTATGTTTTTCTTTTTAGTTATAGGGTACTCAGATATATCATCATAGCAATTTTCATCGTAATATTTACTTTTTATCTTTCCTTTTCTTCTTTTTCTTTATTTTAAAATGCATTTGGGTAAGTTAAGTTATGAAAAATATTTTCAGTATAAACACATAGATATCAAGAAAGATGCAAAGACAGACAGACAGATAGATAGATTAATTACTTGAATCATTTAATCCTCAATCCTTTTTACCTTATAACCTACTAAGATATATTCATTATGTATATGAGAATGATGAAGTTTAAATAACTTAAATTATTAACCCTTGTATATACAACAAATAAGAGTTTTGATGTTGCTTACTTAATTGTACTTTCTTATATGTTTTTTCATATAAATGCAAGTAATACCTATGCTGATGTTTTCTTATTAAGATACCTATCATGTATTCACATGTCATGATTCATTGGCATAAATGCCTAAATAGGTTCTGTTTTGTCTGGAGAATTTCCATATACTTTTGTAAGGATTTATGTTATGGAATTATTATAACTCATTATTTTAGTGATTTATAAATATCATTATGAGATTGCAATTATAGAGTTGAAAACTTCAAAGAATCATACAATTATAAGCTATATATAAAAGCTGTAAAAATTTAGCTTTGCTTCAAATTTTTTTGTTTTCCAATTTATATATTTATCAATCTGTCTTATTAATATTTCTTAAATATTAAAAATACAAATATTATGGACTGGAAATTGACTGTACTATCGCATTTTGGGTCAATCTACTGGTCTTGAATCATTAAATCAAATAGTAGCCAACCTCTCATTTATGAAAAAGGTACATTCTTAGACTTGGGCAATGATGTTTGTTGAGTAAAATCAAACTCACAAAAGAACCAATAGTCTACCTCTGCTCTGCTAGTTGCACATATACATAATAATATTTGTAAGTTCATATTCAAATAAGTAAGCTGAAAAGTTTGAATGTAGCTAATTTATACTAGCATGGCATGCACAAATGCCTCTATGGTGATAATGCAGGAAAGCTATTGAGCATGATGATGCCTCTATTCAAGATAAGCTGGATGGAAAAATGAAATGTCACAGCAATGAATTTGTTTTGCTGGTCATCACAGATTGTCCTGAGCTGCAGGCTCCACTCTTTTTGCTCTTCCTTATCATCTACATCATCTTGCCAGTGGGAAATGTGAGCATGATCTTCATCATTCAGGCACACTTCAGGATTCAAATTCCCATGTGTTTTTTTCTGACACCTGTCTCTCACTGATCTTGGCTACTCTACAGATGTAGGGCCTAAAATGCTGGTAAATATTTTGTGTGGATCCAAATACAATCTCCTACTATAGTTGTGTCACTCAACTTGCTTTCTTTCTTGTGTTCATCATTTGTGAACTTTGCATTCTCTCTGCAATATCTACCATACTTTTAAGGATTCTAATTTGGTTACTTTTTTAAAAAGTAGAAATCTTTTCATCCTTTAATAGATCAACTATTAAAATGTGTAATAGGTGAACGTGAGAATGGAACATGTTTGGGGCACATAGACCAAAGACAGTGTGCAAGGAGAGAAGCCATGCAGAGTGGGAACAGTGTCAGTACCAGAGGCAGAGCAGAGGGAAACACAAAGAGTTCCTGTGTTTTCCTCACACATTTAAATAAAATTCCCAGTGCTGAGTTTCTACTTCTTTGTGTACTGTTTCCGTGTAACAATTTTACTTTTGTTTCAGCCTTCTGTGTCATATTTTGGAATTTTACTTGACATCAGTTGTTTACCTGATATGGGAAACTTGAAATAATCCTATAAATATTCTTAACTGCAGCTCTTCTAGCCCAGGGCTGTCATTCTGTCCTAATCACCACCCATACATGAATGTATTAGTTGAATGCATTTTATGGTTTTATAATCTGGGGTTTCACCTTGGGACATGATTTATTTCCCATAATCCATTTGTTTGATATAAGTGAATATATCCATTATGATAATCATTTTCTCTTAATTTAAAAAAAATAGGTTTGGATTTGTCCACAATGGCTGTATCTACCCAACCAATGACTGGTCAGTTTTTACTGATACTTTTTCTCAGTTTACTTCAAAAATAATGACTTTATTTGTAATGGAAATACCCAACACATATTTCAGTCTAGGAGATAATACAGTGCTTACAGGCTCTTATGCTGTTGCTTCTTTGCTGATGGGTTGCTGTTTCTCAATTTTGTTCACTGGTGACTGTGCATTGTAGTTCCACTGACTCTTATCTTTTGCCTGCATTCATTGATCATTTTGTGAGAAGCCAAATTAAGTCACAAATGGCTTTATTCTGTTTTTCTAGGACAAGTGAGTACTCACTCACAGGCCAGCATAAAGTCATGTCTTCCAAACATAGTTGTTGCAACTCCAATGACCTTCTGTTTGTTTTATTTTTCTTAATATTCCAAGAGTTTTATTGAATCTAACAGAATCTAAAGTATTTGCTTGGTTCCAGACCATCAAATAAAGTACTTTGTACAGTCACAGAAATTGGATTAAAATATTTTATCACATACTATCATGTGAGATTAAATCTTACCAAAATTAGGGATTCAGTTAGATTGAATTCTAACTTGGGTATTAGAAATGTCAGATAGCAATAATACAACATATTTATTAAATGCTATATGCTAGACATTCGCTATGTCTTCACTTCACCAGTAGAGCAGCTTCGCAGTGGTCTTACTGGAAAAATTATTCTTTTAAAGACAAAGAAGAGACTGCAAGAAAATGTATGAATTATCTAAGTTTACCAAACCATAAAGAACTAGAACAAGCTTTCAAGTTAAATGACCATTCATCAAAGTACATGTGCTTAAAAACTAACTGCTGTTGTCTCAATGTTGCTTTTTCTGACTTCATGAAAGAACTCTCTTTATGACTAATCAAAGTGTAACTTAAAATGACCCCTTCCCAGCCAGTATACTACTGTTTCTTAGTTACACAGGTGATAGTTCTTGTTGCAGTTCCAGTTGCTTCTGTCTCAGAAACAGCTGGTCAGTGCAATGCATATGGTAAGAACCATCAAAGACAGCCCAGTACTCTACCTCTGTATTTCACCTTATGGTTCTATAAAAACTCCCTCACTGAGTCTTCAGGCCTGATATTTTGGGAATGATCCTGATCAGTGCTCATTGACATAAATAAATCTGCTTCCAAATCCTTGATGTTAATTTAGTATTTCTGCTTGCCATTGTATCTGCTGCATTAGCCAGGAAGGTCAAATATGCTGAAATCTTTGATCATTGGTCATGGGCCTCATGGACAGAGCAAGGACTACTCTGCATCCCAAAGGGAAAGTACACTGTCAAGATTTCACAAGTTTCCCCCTCGGAGTTTTGCCAGAGGATTCTTTGCTCCCCTCTGAGCAACTCACATCAGACCCAAAAAAGAGGAGGATGCATTTTGTCTACTTGTTAGTCTGTCTGCCTGCCTAATTGTGATAAGACCTCCAAGGGCTGTCCAGTTAGTCTGTCAGTCCTACTCAACCCCAGCATAAAAAGAACTGGATCACCTATCATTAGTCAGGATCATCCTCAAGGCAAGGCGATTGGAATGTTTAACCTGGGTGAAGAGCATACTAAATAAATGTGTGAGTAGCTGGAATGGACAGTATATGTCTTAGATTATTTTATCTGTGCACCAAAGTTGGAAAGCACTGATCACAATGGCTAATTAGGCCTCTCACCTCTGGTTCTATGACAATCAACATATGGAATTAAAAAGGCCTCATACTCTCTTTAGTTAAGTCACACCCAAGTCACTGTGAGAGGCACAGTCTGGCAAGCATTTGAATGGTCTCTCTTTGAGAAGTAACTACCCTCTCTCCAATGCACCACTGATCAAAGGTACAAACCACACACATAGGGAGCCAAAATGAGAGCTAATTAGTCAAAACCCACAGTCCCTAACTGCAAGAAAAAGGGGGCTACTTGGCATTAAATATAAAACCAAACTGATCCATAATCTCAAAGCAAAAAACTTTGAAAAGCACATTCTTCCTGAGAATTCTACTTCTTCATTAAAATGTGGTATATAAATATTGACAGCCATTGAAGCTGGAAATTGACCTAGGGCATGATCTGGATATGACCCTACAAAAATACAAAAAAAAAACCCACCCAGGCTAGCCATGTGAAGAAGTTTCTACAGCCCACAAAAATACCAAGCTCCTAGAAACTCAAGCAATGAGTTGCTAGGCAGAGGGACTGAAATTGACATTATCCTTCCCAGTATATAAACAAACATGCTGCATTGGTTGAGCTGTAACTTTCCTCCCATCAAGAGAGTAAGGGCTCCACCTATCCCAGCTTTGTCTTTTCTTTATTTTTCTCATCCTCTCATGTTTCTCATGTTCATCTCAGGAACCTCAAAAGCCACAAGGGTCATGACATATGTTAACTGAATATGGACTGAGTAAGAAATTGAGTCAAGGGGACACTTTTCATGTGCATGCAACTAGGGGGAGAAGTGCATTAGTATAGGTCAGCAGTCATCACTGGAGTGTATTGATATTGATTTCATCAGGTATAAAGAGGGGGACATTAAACTCCGTTATTTTCTAGGATGAGTTTGAAATAAGCCTGTGAGAACCCCCCCAATAAAAGAGGTATATTGATTATGTCAACTATCTAACTATGGTAAAATCATATTTGAAAGAATCACAAGCAGATAAGGAACAGTTTGTTGCATGCTTGATTCCAGTGTTTACATTCCTTCTGTGTTTCTGAATTAGACAGGATCTTAATTATCATAATCTTCTTGAGACAATGACAGTGGAACTTGCTGTAGGCACAGTTTTAGAATCAAGTATCAAATAGGGAAAAGGTGGATGGCAGCATGACTACAACCTTGGTAACCATTACTGAGCCCCAAGCAATAGCTTCTGTCTTTTCAGCTCAAACAAATGTTGCTGCATCACAGGTTGGAACTTCCAGCTCTCAAGGAGTAGAAATTTTTTCTCTGTCTTCCTTACAATTAGCCCTAAAGGAAACCAGATGTGCAATAAAGTGCATGGAGAGTTTTCAACATATTTACTCAGTTACAGAACTTTGAGTGACAATTAATTTGGGATACATTATATGTTATCATGAGCCCATATATTTTAAGCCCTTAAAATAATTAAAAAATGTTACCACCACTTGTAGCCCTACATCCCCATTTATCTTGAGTTTCATTAGCTCTTAAGACAACAAGTTACAGCCCCAAATGATTGGAAAGTCATAGCTAAAACATGGCGATCATTTGTTGTGGAAAGGAAACTTTTTTGAATTGTGCAAGGACCAGGCCACACTCAATGCCCCTGAGAACATAGCTCTTACAAAAGATAAGTCAATCAGGGGAATGTGTCTTTGCTGCTACAGGCAATCAGCTTGCTTTTGATATGCAAGTGTATGACCAACTTAGAGTGGCAGCCAGCTACTTGAGCTCCCTTCAAGGAGTGAGATCTCCCTGGATTTGACTTCTATTCATCAGGGTCCAGATGAACCATGTCAGGATTTTGCTGCATGTTTATTACAAGCTAGTGAGAGTTATAAGTGAAAAAGGAGCAAGTAAATTAATAGTTCAACAACTGGATTTCGAAAATACAAATAAATGATGTAAAGAAGTTTTAGGAACCCACAAAAGGTGAGCTATGCTATCTGAGATGATTCAGATTTGTGCATATGATGAGACCTCATATATACATGGTCCTGCTTTAGTAGCAGCTCTCACTCAGGTCATAAATCCACAACCTGAAGGAAAGAGAAAACTGGAGATTATTTGTGATCATTGTAGGGGAGGACACCTTGTTCAAAAGTGGTCTGCTGCTGCACCTGTGGGTACAATGCAATCATTGTCTCTTCCACAAAGATGTCTCATATCTGTACAAGGAGTCAACAAGGATATGATTGGCAAATTTGACTGTAGATTCAAAATAGATATGAAAGGTTGGCCCATTTTATGAAACTTCAGCGCCTGCCTGGGCTGTACCAAACAATGGGAGTGTTTTCCTCAATTTCTCCCCAGCCTCACTCTGTGCTGCCAAGCACATTTCTGAACTCTGGCAAGCAACAAAAGACAGCAGAGTTGTGGGCCACAGTTCCTCCTCCAAATTCATACTAGTTACTGAAATAGGACACTGAATTATTCCTACTGGAGTCTAAGGGCCTTTGCCTTAAGGAACAGTGGGTTTACTAATAGGTTGTAGCAGTCTCACATTAAAAGGTCTTCCCATTTTGTCAGGTGTCATTGATGCTGACTACACAGGAGAAATCAAGGTTATGTTTCAAACCACTCAAAACACTGTAAAAATCACACCAGATTCACATCTTGCTCAATTGATTATTCTTCTCTTAACAAAAATTGGAAAATCTATAAACAAGGAAAGAGGGTCCAAATGTTTTGGGTCTTCCAATGCTTATTGGATTCAACAGATTAAGAAAGACCTTCCTGAGATGGAATTGGCCACTGAAGGAAAGACATTCAAAGAGCTTTTAGACACAGGAGTGGATGTTTATGTTATTGTCCCAAAGCACTACCGAATGACATGGCCTCTGGATGTGGCAACTACAGGTCTACAGGGTGTGCTCAATATTTCTCACCATAGTAGAAGTCTTAGGTTGTTAACCTGGAGGGATGCAGAAGTCATTCTGGACAGTTCTCATCTTATGTCCTCCCCCATATACCACTTACTTCATGGGGTAGTGAAGTATTACAATATATGTGGGCATTTCTGTTTAGATCTAATTTTTTCATGACTCATCAGATGTTACAATAAGGTTTTGTCCCCACTCAAGGGCTTGATAAAAATAATCAAGGAAGGAGAGAACCCCTTTTAATAAACCCCCAAAAAGGATCATTTTGGCATGGGATACTCACATTCACAATTTTGTGGAGGACCTTTACCTCTTCTACAACCCCACAGATGGCATTCAAGATAACTTGAATGGCTGATGAACCTGTTTGGGTTGATCAGTGGCCTGTTATTCAGAAGCTCATAGCAGCTCCTACACTGGTTAATGAATAAATGTTGGCAGGACATCTAGAACCTCTAGTAGCCCTTGGAATACCCCAATTTTCATAATAAAGAGAATTTAGGAAAATGGAGTTTATTACAAGACTTGTGGGCTGTTAATAAACCATGGAACCTATGGGAGCACCTCCAAAGGATTGCCTAGTCCCATTGCTATTGATTTGCATTTTTCTCTCATGGGGATTGATTTAAAAGATTGCTTTTTCACTATTGCCCTTTATCTTCAGGATAAGAAAAGTTTTGCCTTTAACCTGCCTTCTATTAAATATTCTGTCCCTATATGCTGCTTCCAATGGTGTTGTCTCCCACAATGAATAGCAAATAGTCTGAATTTATGTCAAGTTTGGGCTGTGGCTATTTTTTTTAGTCCAATTGGCTTATCCATCTATTTACCTTCCTCATTATATAGATGATACACTATTTTCACATTAATCTTGATCCATTTTGCACTAAATATTATCCAATTGGGCAGTGCCCTTTAGAGTGCTGGCCTAAGTGTGGCTCCTGAAAAAGTGCAAATAATGGCACCTTTTTCATAGTTGTGTTACATCATCCAGAAAAATCATATTGTGCCACAAATTGTATAGATTCAGACTGATCATCTTGCAACCTTATTGGATTCTCAGACTTTACTTGGTAATATTAATTGGCTCTGACCTGCTCTTCAGCTAACAATCCAAGATTTAGGCTCTCTCTTTGACACCCTCAGGGATGATCCAGGTCTCACATCTCCAAGGAAACTTACATCAGATTCTAAAGTTTCCTTGGACAAAGTTAATCTGACTGTCTCTAATGCCCTATTGTCTAGAGTTGACCCAGCTTTGCCTTTGTTTTGAGTTATCTTCCTTACTTTAGGCATGCCCACTGAGGGCAGTTTCAATGGTATTTACAATGGCTACATATGCCACATCCCCACACAAAACCATTACTAACTTCTATGAGGCTGTGGTAGAACTGATTGCACGTGGGCAAATGTGTCATTCAGCTTTTTGGTTGTGAGGTGCAAACGATCATGATCCATTTGCTTCTGTTCAACAACAATGACTATGGCAATTTTCATCCTTTTGGCAATCTGCACAGACTAAAAAATAAGTCTGGTCCCCACAGTAGGAATTCTCTCTATTTTCACAGACAGGTCATCATCAGACTTAGGGTGTTGTCTAATGGTCTCCTTTTCCTGAATATAGGATTTGGAGTTTCTATTCTGATCAAGAGAACAAATTACAAGCTCTGATATAGGCCTTACAAGATAATTGATCCACTTCAATTGACCTTTTTTCAGACAGTGCATATATTTGTGGTGTGATGTGCCATACTGAAACTGCCACTATGCATACTAGTCAAGAAGATATTTTTCATTTATTTCCCACACTCCAACTTGCAATTCGTCAACACATTCCCTGTTTTATTGGTCATTTATGTACACAATCTCAATTATAAGGGCCACTTACCAAGGGAAACAATGCAATAGACAAATTGGTGGTTGCATAGGGTTACATACCAATCATCTTTTGCAAACTGATGTCATTCACATTCTTGAGTTTGGCTTTCTTTGCTGAGGCTATGTTCCAGTGTACACTTTCTTGGGATTTATCTTTGCTTTTTCTCACAATGGTGAAGTGGATAAACATGTCATTGCTCACTGCTTGCATGCCTTTAGTGCCTTAGGGTGCTCATGGGCACTTAAGACTGATAAAAGTCTGGATAATATAAGGGTTGCCTTCCAAGATATTGTAAAACTTTTCATGTTTCTCTTACCACAGGAATTCCTTACAACCCTCAAGGTCAAAGAATTGTTGAGCATGCTCACCATATGCTCAATATTCAATTTGAAAAACAAAAAGGTGAAGCTTTAACTACAGAATTACTCCTCATAATAAACTTCATTTGGCAGCATGTATCATTAATTTTTAATATTCTATTATGGTGGTATTGCAGCAGCAACAAGACAATTTAATAAGTAAAGAAAAAAGTGTTATGAAGGGTCATTTGGAAGGATCTTCATACTGGACAATGGAAGGTTCCCAGCTCACTACTCACCTGGGGCAGAGGGTAGGCTTGTATATTCCCAGAGAGTATTGAACAGCCTGTCTGGGTGCCAGAGCATGCTGTTTGGCTGTATCATAGATCCACACTCAGAGAAGGAGTTGATTCATTCTCTCAAGAAACAGATGATCAGTCCTATGAGAGTGATGCCTTGTGGATCATGCCATAAATGATAGAAGAGAATAAAAGTAGAATAAACCTTAACTGACCAAAGATGTCCAGAAGATGGTAACAAAAATAAAGTCAGAAGTCTACATAAATGATAAGCATGTATGCCAAGTCCTATGATTAAAAAGCATGTAAATTATAGGCAACATTTTGTCCTTTCCTAATTCTTTTAGAAGAGATCTCTGATAATTGACCTAAAATAAATCTGACTAGACTAATTAAAATTGCAAATTCTACAATTGCAAAGATATTATGTAATTCAATTTGTCTAAAATATATTTGATTGCAGTCTGATTTTTTAAGGTGTTTGTCAGTCTGTGTATCTGCTTGTCTTTTTGTCCAGTCTGTTATTAGCAGTTGTTGGGAGTCAGCTGAGCTAATGATCATTCACAAATGTGGAGCCAAAAGCACAAGTGACCTTACAGGAGTGCCTAAGTGGCACAGAGCACCTAAGAAGTGCCCTAAGGGCATGCATTGCTAGAGGTGACAGGTGTTTCAACTACAAGGACACAGGGTTTAGAAGTGAGCTAGTTCAGAGAAGGGACATGAAATAGCCCCTGGGAACTTAGAAAATGCTTGTGGACACCAGCAATTCTGTACTTATATGTTTATGGGTTTGAATCTGTACAGATTGCCCACATTGGACATTTGTACATTCTGTAAACAGATGCTCATTTTTATTCTGAGCTCAATAATTTTTCTTTTCTTTTCTTTTTTACATTCTTGGATCATTTAATCAAAGTTTAATTTGAGTAACAGACTTAAAAAGCATAATACTACTTGTATTCTCAGCTAGTCAAAATAATGCTAAAAATTGGTTGTGTAAATGTAATATATATTGTTGTTTATTATGGACTTGAGATTCTCTTATTGTTCAAAAACATGTGTCAAGGCCATCCCTTCCACCTGGAACATCACAGAAGCCCACCCCATGCCTAAAAGTACCCCATTC
The DNA here is from genome assembly GCA_004027455.1 of Hydrochoerus hydrochaeris. NCBI lineage: Eukaryota > Metazoa > Chordata > Mammalia > Rodentia > Hydrochaeridae > Hydrochoerus > Hydrochoerus hydrochaeris. The sequence goes on from PVLA01011599.1 coordinate 25,837, forward strand.
TGCTTCTGTAGGCCCCATCCTTCTAGCAGGAACATGAAGTAAGCCGATCCCAGGCCTGAAACAGCTCTTGGCTGATTCTGCTTGGCCTGCCCTTACACCAGGAATATTTCAGAAGCCTGACCCTAGCCTAATCTGCCACTGACTGCTTCTTCTGGGCCTGCCCTTCTAGCAGGACCATCAGGTAAGCCCACCCCTGGCCTAAACTACCCCTGACTCCTTCTGATGGGCCCACCCTCCCACCAGGAAAATTGGCACATTGGACTATAGTGGATTACTGTGGTGTCTGGATGAGAGACTCAGGAACCCCACACCCAAACAGAAGACCTCAGCAGGCTCCAGTCAGTGTGGTATTAGCCATTGTATCTTGGCATAAAAAGTAACTCAGACAGCCTTGATCCCTAACCTCATGATCTAGCAGAATCCCAGCATATAGAAAGAGATTGTGAGCCTACTCAGAGGAAATAAGACCACATCCTGCATCAGAGACCACACCAAGATGCACACAGGGGTGAGGGCCTAAATGAGACATGCCCAGAAATTTCCAATCAGCGAGCAGGACCAAGAATCTAGCCTCAGGCCCTGACTGCAAGCTCTGACAGAATCCTAAGGCAGGGAAAATACTTGGAAATTCACTCACAGGCAGTGAACCTTGGATTACAGTTGATTAACTGTGTAAGAGTGGTGAGTATGTCCCTAAAATAGAGATGTACAGTGAGTAAATTGGGCCAATAGTAAAGCCCCCTCCAACTAACTGCAAGACATTGGTGAGTCTGAAAAGAATGTGGGTGAATTCCTCCTACACACAGAAAATACCAGGCAGAGTGAAAATGGCAAAATGAACAAGCAAAATGCTGCTTCAAACATCTAGTCCACCAGGAGGAAGTAAAGGAGACAATCAAATAGAGGACCCCAAAAGTAACACACTGGTAATCTCTGAAAAGATAACAAGTGAAGTAAAAAAAAAAAAACAGCTCCATAAGGTTATAGAGAAAATCAAATCAGAAGTACTCTGCCTTGTAAACACAGAAATAACAACCTTAGTAAAGAGTTGCAGAGCAGAGCTAAAGAAGAAATAGAAAATTAGAGGAGCATGGAAAACTAATTGAAACCTTTAATGAACAATATAGAAACCATGCAGAATTCATGAAACAAACTTAAAGAGACATCCAAGAAAGAAAAAAAAATATATATTCAAAGCATGCAAAACCATTTAAATGAAGCTGAGGATAGGATTTCGGACCTTGAGGACAGGATTGCAATTAATGATCATGAAATGACAGAAGTTTTAAAAATAACAAAGGAGCATGAAGCAATAATCCAACAGGTTCAAAATGATGCCAAGAGAAAAAATGTAAGATTAATAGGCATCAGTGAAGAGGCAGGAGACAATACAAATGACATACAAAATATTCACAGAAGTAATAGAATAAAAATTCCCAAACATGAGGAAAATAGCTAATACACAGGTAAGTGAGGCATATAGCACACCAAACAGTCACAATCAACATAAATCCACAACCAGACACACAATTATTAAGATCTCAGACATACAACACAAAAATAGAATACTAAAAGCTGTTAGAGAAAAGACACAATTCATCTATCAAGGAAAGTGCATTAGAAATGCAGCAGACTTTTCAGCACAAACTCTCAAGTCAAGAAGAGTGTGGAGTGAGGTATTTCAAGCCCTGAAAGTACAAAAATTTCAACCCAGACTGATGTACCCAGCAAAGCTTTCATTCAAATTTAATGGAGAAACAAGATATCTCCATGAAAAAGATCAACCAAAAAAAATTCACAGACACCAAACCAACCCTAGAAAGAGTACTGAAAGACATACTAGACAGAGATAAAAATGAGCACAATATCCATTACAACAACAGTAAGAAATCATGAGGTAGGACAAGCAAATAAACAAGGGAAAAGCAGAAAGCAAACTACTGGAACATAACATTGCAAAGTTGAACCAGTATATATCAGTGATATCCATAATTGTAAATGGCCTCAATTTACCTATCAAAAGAAATAGGCTAACAGATGGATTAAGAAACATGATCTCACAATATGCTGTATACAAGAAACACATGTGACCCAAAAGGAAAGACATAGATTAAAAGTCAAAGGATGGAAAAAAGTATTCCATGCAACAGGAAAGCAGAAAAAAAGAAGGGTTAACTATTCTATTTGCAGACAACTTAAACTTCAAACCTAAAATGGTTAAAAGAGATAACGTCACTACACACTCATTAGTGTAAAAATTAAAGAGGAAGGATGAACAATTATAAATATATATGCACCAAATACAGGACACCCAACTATATAAGACAGATAGTAATGGACATGAAAAAACAAACACACAAGAACTCAATTATAACAGGGTATCTTAAAAATCCATTGTCACAAAGAAATAGGTCAGTAGACAAAAGTCAGCAAAGAAATAACAGAATTGAATCATACCTGTGAGCAATTGAACTTAGTAGATGTTTACAGAGTGATCCACCCAACCACATCAGAATACACATTCTTCTCAGCTGCACATGGGACATTCTCCAGAATTGTCCCTATATTATCTCCAAGATTCACCATATATTATCTCATAAAACATTATTAAGTAAATGCAAAGGTATTGAAATTATCCCATGCATATTATCTGACCATAGTGCATTGAAATTGCAAATTTAATGGCAAAATAAATTGTAAAACCTGCATAAATACATGAAATTATATAACAATATTTTGAACAACCAGTGGGTTACAGATGAAATTAAAGAAGAAATAAAGCAATACCTACAATTCAATGAAAATACAGAAACAACATATTGTATTCTGTGTGATACAATGAAAGCAGTCTTAAGAGGGAAATATATAGCAATAAATTGTCATATCAAGAAAACCGAATGAGCATAAATAAAAACCTAATGCTCCATCTCAAGCTTCTAGGAAAAGAAAATCAAGCTAAGTCCAAAGCTCATATAAGAGAGGGAATTCAAAGATTAGAGCAGAAATCAGTGCAATTTAAAGTGAAAAAAAATACAAAGAATAAATGAATCAAAGGTGTTTTTTTGAAAGAATAAAATTGACAAACCGCTAGCTAACCTTATCATAGATAAGGAAGAAAAAACTGAAATTCATGCAATAAGAACTGAAAAGGGGGAAATTACTAAAGATCCCATTAAAATTCAAAAGATCATGAATACCTAGTTTGAAAATCTCTACTCTTACAGAGTGGAAAACACAAAGGAAATGGACAGATTTCTATAAACATATGCACTGCCAAAGCTCAGTCAAGAAGATATATTAATTTTGAACAATCCAACAATGGCTATGGAAATTGAAATTGTAATTAAAAATTTAGCAACAAAGAAAATCCCAGGTCCTGATGGATTTGCAGCTGAATTCTACAAGAAATTTACAGAAGATTTGATGCCAAAACTCCATAAACTCTTCAAACAATTTGAAGAAAGAAATCCTCCTGAGATCATTCCTGGAGGCAAGTATTACTCTGATACCAAAACCAGAAATACCAACCAAAAAGGACAATGATAGCCCAGTCTCACTAATGAACAGTGATGCAAAGATTCTCAATAAAATACTGGCAAATAGAATGCATCAAATTATCAAGAAGATTAGACATCATGAACAAGTGGGGTTCATTTGAAGAATGTAGGGATGGTTTAACATATGCAAATCAATAAATGTAATACACCACATCAACAGAGCCAAAAACAAAAACCACATGGTCATCTCAATAGACACAGAAAAAGTTTTTGAAAAAGTCCAACACATGTTCATGATAAAACCCCTTGAGAAACTTGGAATAAATGGTGTGTACCTTAACCTTATAAAGGCCATCTAGGACAAACCCACAGCCAAAATTATGCTAAAGGGACAAAAGCTTTCATTTTTAAATCTAGAACAAAACAAGCATGTCCATTATCAGCACTCCTTTTCAATATAGATCTGGAAACACTAGCCAGGGCAACTAGAGGAGAGAGAAATAACAGGAATAAAGACAGGAAAGGAAGAAGTTAAATTATCAGTACTTGCAGATGACAAGATACTCTATATAGAATATCCAAAGACTTCATTAAAAGACTACTTAGAGAGAATAAACAAGTTCAGCAGTGTAGCTGGATACAAAAGCAGTGCTCAAAATCCTGTACACAAACAAATAACTCACCAGTAAATTATGGAAATATCATGCTTTATACTAAAATCTAAAAAAATGAAATACTTAGGAATCAAACTAACTAAAAATGTAAAAGACCTATCTGCTGAAAATTATACTACACTGAAAAAGGAGATTGAAGAGAATATTAAAAAAATGGAAGGATATTCCTTGCTTTTGTCTAGGAAGAATCAACATTGTGAAAATGCCCATACTCCCAAAACATTTATACATATTTAATGAAATTCTATTAAAAATAGCATTGACATACCTCACAGATCTAGAGAAAACACTCCTAAAATTCATTTGCAAACAGAAGAAACCTAGAATAGCAAAGAAAGGAAATGCAGGAGACATCTCAATTTCTGACTTGAGACTATACTACAAAGCCACAGTGAGAGAAGCAGCATGTTACTGGCAAAGAAATAGACCTGAGAATCAATGTAACAGATTAGAAGATGCAGGCACAACTACAAAGACACTCAGCCACCTGATAGTAGAAAAAGCAGCTAAATATGTCCACTGCAAGAAGGATAACCTCTTTAATAAATGGTGTTGAAAAAATTGGCTCTCTGCATGCTGAAGACTGAAACTAGATCCATGCCTATCACCATGCACAAAACTGAAGTATAAATGGATCAAAAACCTGAATGTCAAGCAGAAATTCTAAATCTACTGGAATACAAGGTAGGTGGAAGTCTTGGAGACATAAGAGTAGGCAGAGAATTCATGAACAAAATGCATATTTCACTGGAAACACTTGAAATAATCAACAACTGGGATCTCATATTACTGAAAACATTTTGCACTTCAAGTGAAATCACCAACAGAGTGAAAAGAAAACCCACAGAGTCGGAAAGAATTTTAGCCAGCAATCCCAAGGACAAAGGACTTGTATCCAGAACATATAAAGAATTGAAAAACATCAAGCCCCTCAAATTCAAAGACACTCTCCAAAAATAGGCATCTGAAATGAACACACAGTTTGCAGAGAAAGATATACAAATGGTAAATAAATACATGAAGAAATGTTCACTGGTCATTTGAGAAATGCAAATTAATACAACACTGAGATTTCACCTCACTCAAGAAAGAATAGCAGCCATCAAGTAATCAACTGATAAGAAATGTTGGTGAGGCATTGGGGAAAAAGGAACACTGCTCCACTCTTGGGAATGTAGACTGGTTCAACCACTATGGAAATCCATATGGAGAATTCTCAGAAGACTATCATTGGAAGCTTCATTCAATCCAGCTATTCCCACCCTGGATATTTTCCCAGAATATCTGAAAATGTCATATCACAGTGGTATATGTGCACCCAAGTTCATATCAGCACAACTTGTAATAGCTAAATCTTGGAAACAACCGAGATGCCCATCAACTGCAGAGTGGATGAAATAGATGTGGTATTTTTATACAGTGGAATACTACTAAGCTATAAAAAGTGGTCTTGAGGCCTTCATAAGTAAATGGAGACAACTTGAGTCGATCTTCTTTAGTGAAATAAGTAAAAATCATATTTATAAATATCACATTGTGTCTGTAGTACAAAAAGTAATCAGAACTATAAGAGCAATAACACCCAAAATGTCTAATTGCTATTATAAAAAAGAGAGGAAAAGAAAGGGTTCTAAGTGATATAACTGCATGTATGTTTGAGTGTATAAAATAGATGACCATATTTCTGAATCTTTGTTGGATCTTTGAGCAGAACTGTTTGAAGTTTCACTTTTTGAATCTGTACTATGTATCTTTTAATTTTGTAACTTGAACAACTATATCCAAAATGATAATATGTAGTTTATCAACTAGTGATTTCTTAGTGGTTTTTTTCTCTTTTTTTTTTAGAATTCTGTATTGCTGCTACCCCTTTTTATGTTTTGATTTTTTTCTCTTTAAATGAAATTTTAAATATGTGTAATTGCTGTTGTAAAAAAGAGATAAAATAGAAAGTGTTACAAAAGATATAACTGTGTGTATATTTATGTATTTAGGATTAATAACCATATTTCTAAGTTGTTGATGGATTGTTGAACAGATCTGTTTGCAGTCTCACTGCTTGAATGTGTACTTTGTATGCTTCACTTTTGTACCTTGAACAACTATTTCCAAAAAGACAATATGCAATTTATCAACCAGTGATTTCTTAATGTTTATCTTTTTTCAAAATTCTGTAATATCTCTACACTTTTTCTATTTTTTCTCTATAATAAAAAATGTAAAACATATGTCAAATGTTATAATTATTATGTCATCAAAATTATTGATATGAGTTAACAAAATTCCTTGGGAGGGAGATTATTGGACAAGACTCTATTTGATGAATAAGAAAACAGCCACCTCCTGGTAATATTTTTCATCAGTTCTTCTTTATTGAATGGAGGAAACAATGCTCTCTTTAGCCTGATGTGAGACACTCCAACCAAGATTAGATAAATATTATGGCAATATGTCCACATTGGTCATCATCAAAAGAAATAATACAGTAACATTTTTGATTTTAAAAATGCCTGTAGAAAGGTTCCATATGGCTATGATAGATTGTTATTAACCTTGTGGTGTATTTAGGTATTCATGCCTCCAGATGTATAGGTCTTCAAAAATGTAAAACAGATCATTTATGGTGAGAAACATTTGTCTCAGAGTCAGACCTATTCCTCTAACAAAATCTTATGAGATGTACATGCCACCAAAGTTAGATAAAACTTTTATGTATTAGATAGTGATGATCGACCAAAAAGGGGATCTCATGTTAAAAATGAAAATTCAAGCGTTTTAAAAATTGTCATGATTGTCATGTTATAACATTAAGTATGTTTTTGATTCCTAATTATCTGTTTAAAATATATAACTCTTTGTTAACATTCTACAGGTATTCAAGTGTTAAAACATCCATGGTAAAAATAATCGTTCTATTTTAGGTTCTAAGATGTCAGATATTTATATAAGATGATATTGTTATGCTCACAGCCTCTACATTGAACTGCTATCAATCTTTTTTTCTGGATGTTCAACAACTGATGTTTAGAGGCCCGTAATTACAAAGATAGATGGGCTAAAAGGATAGCCAGTATTTTGGCCCTAGTTCTCCAGGTCAGTGAGGACTTAGGACATTAGGAAACCTCTGCTGTGACATTCAATACTTTGTGAGTACCTGGGCCTCTGATCAAGGAGACTATGAGACCACAAAGGAAAGTGATCATCAGTGTGTGGTGTTCTCAAGGAGAGCCAGTAGGAGAAAAAGTAATCTCCCAGTATTTCAAAGAATGCAGTTTGGTCAAGCAATGGCTGTGACACATCTGAGTGGCTAACACTGACAAGAAAAAAGAGGTGGTGTGTAGAGTTCCAAGGTATTTCTTGAGGATATTTAATTGACCTTGATAAATAAACAGAACCAAAGACAAAATTTAAAAGATTATCTCAATAAATGCACAAAAAACATTTGACAAAATCCCATACACTTTCATGACAAAATCCTACACAAATTTGGAGTAGAAGTTCATTACCTTAATCTTATGAAAACTTACTATGAGAAACAAATAGATAATATTTTATTTTGTCAAAAACTGTAATATTTCATTCTAAAATTAGACAAAAGACAAGGATACTTCCTATGACCACTCCTATTCAATACAGTAAGGGAAACATTAGCCAGAACAAGTAGAAGAGGGAAAAAATAAAAGCAATAAATATAAGAAAGGAAGAAATTAAATTATCATTATTTGAAGATGCCATGATACTTTATATAGAAGACCCCAAAAACTCCATCAAAAAACTTGATATTTAATATTCAATATCAGTAGTATAGCAGGATACAAAATTAATAATCAAAAATAAATAGCATTCTTATAAAGGAACAAAAAACTCACACAGAGAGAAATTAGAGAAATCACATTCTACATGATAGCATCTTAAAAAATCAAATATTCAGAAATCAAACTAGCAAAAGAAGTAAAAGATCTCTACATTGAAACTATAGTTTTCAAAGAAAGGAAGATCAAAGAGGATATCACTTAATGAAAGGATATCACTTCTTCTTGGATAAGAAGAACCAAGGTAGTGACAATGGCTATTCTCCCAAAACTGCTCCACAGATTTAATGCAATCTCAATCAAAATGACACTAGCATATGTCAAAGATGTAGAAAAAGCATTCATAAAATTCATTTGGAACTAGAAGAGACCTAGAATAGCAGAAAGTAACTCTAGGCAACAAAGACTAGCCATAGAACATCAAAATTCCAGACATGAAATTACATTAGAAAGCTGCTGTGATAAAATCATCATGGTATTGGCAAAAAAATAACAGAGTCAATGATCAATGGAACAGAATAGAAAATAGAGACACAGGTACCAAAATACTTAGCCACTTGAGTGTGACAAAGCAGCCACATACGTTCACTGGAAGGAAGATGTCTCTTTAATAAGTGGTACTAGAAAAACTAGATTTCCAAATGCTGAAGACTAAAGCTAGAACCCTGTCCATCACAATGCACTAAAGTCAAAATAAATCAAAGATCTAAATATTAAAATAGAAACAGTAAGTTTAGTAGAATAGGAAACAAGTAGATATCTTAAAAATATAAGTGTAGGCAGAAACTTCATGAACAAAATCCAGATTGAAAGAGAAATATTACAAAGCATCAAAGAATGGGATTTCATCTTATTTAAAAGCATACACACAGCAGACAAAATCACCAGCACTGTGAAGATGACCCAGAGTTTTAAAAAATTACAGTCATTTGTCCCTCAGACAGAAGAATTATATTTTGAACATATAAATGCGTGAAAAAATCCAATCTCTTCAAATTCAAAGACCCAATCCAAAAATGGGCATCTGAGTTGAATGTATACTTCTTAGTTGAAGAAATCCAAATGGTCAGCAAAAATATGAAGAAATATTCAACAGTGTTGGTCATTTCAGAGATGAAAATTAAAACAACACTGAGAGTTCAGCTCACCCCAGAAATATTAGCTATTATCAAGAAATCAACAAAGAAGAAACTTTGGAATGGCTATGGAAAAAAATGAACACTTCTCCACTGATGCTGGGAATGTACACCAGTGCAACCACTGTGGAAATCAGTGTGTGGACTCCTCAAATAAGCTAGAATTGGAGGTGTCACTCAACTCAGTATTTCACTTTCTGGATATCTTTCCAGAAGAATTAAATAATTCTACCATCGTGATTATGTGCACACATGTTTATAGCAGCAGAATTTATAATAGCTAAATCTTGGAAACACCCCAAATGCCCATCAACCACAGAATGGATAAAAAAGATGTGCATTTATATATATATATATATATATATATATATATATATATATATATATATATAACGGAATACTACAGATCCATAAAGGAGTAGAAACTGGAAACTTTTATGTTTAAATACAAGGAACTGAAGACAAAACTTATAAGTGAAGTAAATCAGACCCTTCTGTGTAGACAACACATTGTCTCAATAGTCTGAGAAACTAAATGAATAAATAAGATCCAAGATCTACAATAGATACTGTGAGTAAGTAAGAAACTGTTCAAAAGAAAAGAGGCTGTGTTGGGATAAAGAGAAAAGGAAAAAAAGGGAAAAGAATAATATATACTTTTATGCACAACCTAGTTATAATAGTTATACAGCTGATTTCTCTTAATTCATTGATGAGAAAGGTTTGTGTTAATATTGTTTGGACAATATAACATGCCTATATATATTTTACTCTGAATATCTACTACAGAGACAACAGAATACAATGTATTAAATATTGCAATTCTCTCAATAACCTGTGTTGAAACTGTTTCATTGTTATTTTATTTTTTTCTCTTTAAAATAAATATTTTACAATTAGGAATACATTGATGTTTTACCTACTCAAAACTATTAGCTTATTCAAATTTTTTACATATTCACTACATTGCTCAACTTTCTAAATCTTTCAAAAAAGTTATGGCATAGTAACTCTATATTACATGAGATTATTATATATTCTCCCTTTGTTACCTATTTTCTAAAATCAATCTTTGTCAATCAATCTAGAATCAATTTTTCTTTGGAATTGAAATGAAGCTTTCGTGAACATATTCTGGTCAAAATACTGTTTGAACTCATCATTCATCCAGTAAGTCTCAATCATTTGAAATAGCTATGAGTTCCTCTTGCAGTTAATTTTGTTAAGATATGGTTTTACTTTACTTGCATTTCTATATACTCCTATGGCATAGATAAATTATGCTATCAGTTTTTGTTGGCAAAGCCATCTACTGAGTGTATGACACCATTGAAGTTGAAGAAATTGTTAAATTTTAATTAAATTATGACTAACATGCTTTCTGTATGATACATACTAGAGAGCATTTATGTCATGTTGTTAGAAAGCAAAATATGATCTAATGACATTCACAAATGTTTTAGCTATATTTGCAATTGCCCACTTATATTCTTACAACACTGAATACCATACATAGTGAAAGTTATATGTCTGAAACAATTTAAGGTATTAGCATGGAGTGCAGGGTGCCAGGTCAGAATGCTAAATAATATAAATATCATTTTTGGAAAATTGTAACACAGCACAGCAAACTATGAACAACAATTTTGGTTCCAATTTGTTAATGTTTAGATAATGATGAAATATTTTTTTTCTAAACACTATAACTTGACAGGTTTAAGATATATAATTAACAAACTGTATCTGTACAGAATTACCTTTGTGTAGGTATTTGCAGTATACAAATTTAGTATTCCATAATAGAAAACTACGCTTTTTGTTGAATCTATGATTTAATACATATTTCTGGAATTTTCATTCTGATTTCATTTCACTTCCGTCAGGTTAATTCTGAATATTAGATATATTTGGACCCTGCTTCATTGTTTTCTCTGTCTCCATCTTAGCACACAGAACAATCATTTTACTTTTAAAATTAATGCCAAAGCTCTAGGCTTCTCTCTGCTCTCTCCTTATTTGATAATGCAACACAATAAAACAGACCAAACCAGTCTAGATACTCATTAAATGATGAACACAAAAATAATGTGAAGAATCAAATGTATAGGCAAATGCATCATACTAGACACCACAATAGGAAAATAATAAGCCATTTCACAAGGCTGCATATCACATTTTATTCTCATTTGTGCAATTTTGAAGAAGAGAGAGAGAGAGAGTGAGAGAGAGAGAAAAGTAGAAAGAAAGAAAGAAAGAAAGAAAGAAAGAAAGAAGAAGAAGAAGAAGAAGAAGAAGAAGAAGAAGAAGAAGAAGAAGAAGAAGAAGAAGAAAGGAAGGAAGAAATAAAGAAAAAAGAGATGGAAAAAGAGGGGGAGGAAAAAAGAAATATAAATTATTGATTATACAAATAGGGAAAGTAATCTGAGAATGAGGGATTTAAGGGATGTAATTTGGATGAAGATAATCAAAATAAATAATAGATACATGGCAACATATCAAAACACATCTCATTATTTTGTACTAATTATTTGCTTCAAAATTTAAGATATTTCAAGATGTATACAACTACAGAATTAGAAAACCAAACTCACAGGAGATTTCTGATGTCTTATTGTTCGGAGTAGAATGGGTTGTCATGTATAATTATCACTGGACAAGAGGGCTTGGTGGAATAAGCCTCTGAGGGAGGATGACCACTTATGTTTTCTTTCTGAGTTCTCCATTCCTCTGCATATAGAACTTCCCACATTTAGCTATAGATCATACACCTTGTAGAAGAGGTGACATACTTTCATAGAAGTTAGGTGACATAATTTCATAGAAATTCTCTATGGTCAGTTTGTACATAGAAAATGTGTAGGAGGTCGAACATTTCTCTTGGTTTTATGTCTACGTTTGGGTGACAGAAGGAATACTTTGTATGGCCTACCTTTAAAAAGATGAAGTTTTATTTATAAGATTAGCTTTGGGGAGCATACATGATCTCGTGATAAACTTGTGTGGGGCAGTTAAAGGACTATTGCTTCAGAGGCCCTTACTGACACCTTACTTTCAAAGTCCTCAGCCTGCCAAAGACACATACATACTCCATGATTACAAAGTGTTTTGATCTCTGATATTTTTCACATCTGGAAACTTAACAACAGTTTCACAAAAATTAAGAACTAAGCACTGGAAGTGCACAGGAGAATTGGAGTAGCAAAGGAGTAGTGAATTATCCACAGATGCATGCATTAGAATGAGAATAAACACACAGAAAAAAAATAACCAAAGTTTAGGGAAGAATAGAAGCCCACAGAGCGAAGTCCACTTCTTCATTAATACACTGCTTATCAGCAATATTCTAAGTGGATCCTATGTACCCTGTACCTTTGCATGCCTTGGAGTTATAACTCAGGTCAACAGACCCAGGACCTCTCATTATGAATGTAACAGTGTCATTGTACTGACAGATCTAAACTGTAAACTAAGTCTTATCACCAAAAATAAAATAAATAAATAAATCTATTAAGAGGCCAGAGAGGGTAGAGTTATGAAAACATTGCAAATCATAGAATATTCTTAAAGGTAAAGATAAATGAACTATGTGGAATGAAATTTTATTAGATTATGTTTGAAACGATGTCATTGTTTTTCATTCTTTTATATTAATTTGTAAAATAATTACAGATGGGCAACTGATTTTTACCAACATTTGATTTGTATGATGCTGTTAAATAGAGGGAGAACTTAGCATTCATTTTTCCTGCAGGTTAACTGAACATCAATCAATCCTAGGTGTATTTATGAATAATTTTAACCAGATTTTTTTAGGTTTAACTGAGAGCAAACTACCTTTTATATTCTCCTTCCAGTTTCCCAGAAAATGTTTATCTTGCTCATCTCAGGAAATAACACACTGTTGCTATAGAATAAAATTTAGACAATAATTTTCCTCAACAATTATGGGACTGTAGTGTGCACGGTAGAAATATGAATAATGATCCTGGAAAATGTTCTTGAAATATCATGACCTGCAAATGCATCATCACAATGAGTTAGATCTCAGTCTTAGAAAAGCCACACATAGTGCCATCCCTGAGGTGAGTTGTAGCTCACCAGAGCAAGTCCAGGAAAAGTTTGGGAAAATCAATCCCAGTGGCTGGGTTCCCGCCTAGCCCCTTAAGACACTGTACTATGCTCCAGAGGTTCCATAGCCTTGAGTGGACCAGGGACCTTCATTTAACCAGGGGAGAGAAGACTACTGAAAGGGGAGCCAAGCAGGTGCCACTTCACTAGGTGACTTGCAGATCACCAGGTAAGTGCTGGAAAAAGTTTGAGAACACCAATCCCAGTGGAAGGGTGCTGGCCCTGCCCCCTTAGGACACTGGACTAGGCTCCAGAGGTTCCATGGCTTTGAGTAGACCATGCCCAGTGACCTTCATTCAACCAGGGAACCAGGCCCACCACCAGGGAAGCCAAAGCCAAGTGAGTCCCAGTAGCAGAGGGCTCGGAAGGTGATTTCCAACCCATCCAGGGAAAGCTTTGGAACATTGCTGGAAATAAGGAAATGTAGGAAAATGAAAAAATGAAACACCAAAAGGAAATCTCATACCTCCAGCCCATTCCAAGAAAACCTAGGAGACACATACATAGGAGAAAATGTTACATGTACACCTGAAATGCCTGAATGATATTAGCTGAAATCAAGAAGCAAGTAGGAGAAGCTATGGGGGAAATCAAATCAAAAATAATCTCCCAGGTAAAATAAGAAATGATAAAAGTAGTCAAAGAAATATTGAATGCATCCAAGGAAGACAGAGCTAAAAAATTAAAGGAAAAAAGCAAAATGATAGAATCCTTGAATGAACAGTTTAAGAGACAAACAGAATGTATTAAGCAGATTCAAAGAGATATACAGAAAATCAAAAACTCTATTGAAAGTTGCAAAAACCACCTCAATGAAAGTGAAGATAGAATCTCAGACCTCGAAGATAGGATTGCAGCTAGTGAACAGGAAAGGAAAGATCTTCTAAAAATAACAAGACTTCAGGAAATAATAATTCAACAGCTAAGAGAGGATGTAAAGACAAAAACACAAGCTTAATAAGGATAAATGAAAAAGGTCACAACACAAATGATATCAAGAGGCTATTTACATAAGTAATAGCTGAAAACTTGCCAAACATGAGTATGGAAACTGATATACAGATTAGTGAAGCATATAGAACTCCAAATAGCCATAACCAAAACAAAACTATACCCAGACATTTAATGATCACTATGTCAGAAATCCAACATAAGAACAGAATATTAAAAGCTGATAGAAAGAGAGACCACCTATAAAGGAAAACCTATCAGAATCACAGCAGACTTCTCAACACAAGCAATGAAGTGAAGAAGAGCATGGAGTGAAGTTTTTCAGATCGTTAAATAAAACAACTTCCAACCCAGAGACTGATATACCCTGAAAAATTGTCCTTCAAAATGGATGGAGAAATAAGATACTTTCATGGCTAAGAACAGCCGAAGAACTTCATGATCACCAAACCAACCTTACAAAAAATACTGAAAGACATTCTAGATATATATAGGAAAAACACCACTAAGCAAGACAGTCAATTAAACAGAATGGAAAGTTAAGATACAACATCAGAAAGATAACATGTCAATAATAAACCAATATATGACAGTTATAACCATTAATGTAAATGGCCTTAATTCAACAACTAAAAGAAACAGACTAGCAGAATGGATCAAGAAACAATGTCCAACCATATGCTGTCTACAAGAGACCCATATAACCCAAAAGGAAACTCATAGCCTTAAAGTCAAAGGATGGAAAACAATACTCCATGCAACAGGAACCCCCCCAAAAAAGCAGGTGTAGCTATTCTGTTTGTAAACCATGTGGATTTCAAACCAATAATGGTCTGAAGAGATAAAGAAAGTCACTAAATACTAGTTAGGGGAAAACTGCAAGAGGAAGAGACAACAATCTTAAATATATATGTACCAAATTCCAGAGCACCCAACTACACAAACAAAGTATTAACAGAAAGGAAAAATCAAATAGGCAATAACGCAATTATAACATGGGACCCTAACACACATTGACACAAAGGGATAGATCAACTAGACAGAAAATCAGCAAAGAAATAACAGAACTGAATCACACCTGTCAACAAATGGATTTGATAGATGTATACAGTGTTCCATCCAACAACATCAGAATATACATTCTTCTCAGCAGTACATGGGACATTCTCTAAAATAGATCATATACTAACCCACAGAACATATTTAAGTAAATGCAAAAAATTGAAATTATTCCATGCTTGTTATCAGATCATAGTGCCATGAAACTGGAAATGAATGATAAAAGTAACTGAAAAAGCCCCACAAACACATGGAAATTAAATAATACACTCTTGAGCAATCAGTGGGTCACAGAGGCAATTAAAGAAGAAATCAAACAATATCTACAAGCAAATGAAAATACAAATACAACTTACCAGAACCTGTGGGATGCAATGAAAGCAGTCCTCAGAGGAAAATTTATTTCACTGAGTTCCCACATTAGGAAAACAGAACAAACACAAATAAACAACTTGATATTACACCTCAAATAGCTAGAAAAAGAAGAGCAAGCCAAGCCCAAAGCCAAAAGAAGAAAGGAAATTATAAAGATCAGAGCAGAAATTAATTCAATAGTGACTAAGGAAACAATACAAAGATTCAATGAATCAGAGTTGGTTCTTTGAAAGAGTAAAGAAAATTGACAAGCCCCTAGCCAATCTAATTTTAAAAAATGAAAGAAAAGACCCAAATTCACAAAATACAAAATGAAAAGGTGAAATCAATACTGACCCTGTGGAAAAACAGAAGATCATCAACAACTTTTTGAAAACCTCTACTCTCATAGGTTTGATAACTCAGAAGAAATGGACAGATTTCTAGAAACATATGAATCAAAAAAGCTGGATAAAGATGTAAAACTGCTGAATAACCCAATTACTATTAATGAAATTGAAAATGTAATCAAGCCCCTACCAACAAAGGAGGGCCCAGGCCCATACAGATTCACTGCAGAATTCTACAAGAAATACAAAAAGACTTAATGCCAACACTCCTCAAACTCTTCAATGAAATTGAAAGGGAAGTGATTTTCCCTAAGTCATTCCTGGAAGCAAATATGACTCTAGTACCAAAAACCTGAGAAAGAACCCACTTAAAAAGAGAGCTGCAGACCAATCTCCTTAATGAACATAGATGCAAAAATTCTCAATAAAATATTGGCAAGCAGGATGCAGCAAGTCATCAAGAATATTATACACTATGACCAAGTGGGATACATCCCAGGCATGCCAGGATGTTTTGACATATTTAAATCAGTAAATGTAATCCACCCTATCAATAGAGCCAAAAGTAAGAAGCACATGATAATTTCTATAAATGCAGAAAAAGCTTTTGATAAGATCCAACACCCATTTCTGATAAGAACCTTACAGAGAATTGGAGTAGATGGACTTTACCTCAATATGATAAAGGCCATTTATGACAAACCAACAGCCAGTGTCATATTAAATGGTCAAAAACTGAAATCCTTTACCTTGAAATCAGGCACAAGACAAGGATGACCCTTATCACCACTCCTATTCAACATAGTACTGGAAATAATAGCCAGAGCAATTAGATAAGAGAGATAAATAAAGGAGTAAAGATAGGAAAAGAAGTAAAATTATCATTATTTCCAGATGACATTATACTCTACATAGAAGACCCCCAAACCTCTGTTGAAAGACTCCTAGATACAATAAATAAATTCAGCTGTGTAGCTGGATACAAAGTCAATACTCAAAAATCTATAGCATTCTTATGCACTAATGACACAATCACCAAAAAAGATTTAAGAGAAGCCACATCCTTCACACTAACATCCAAAAAAATGAAATACTTTGGAATTCATCTAACAAAAGATGTAAATCAGTTGTACTGGGAGTATTATAATAGCCTGAAAAAGAAATAGAAGAGGACCTCAGAAAATGGAAAGACATCCCTTTTTCATGGTTAGGAAGAATAAATATTGTGAAAATGGTCATTCTCCCAAAATTGTTATACATATTCAATGCAATCCCAATGAAAATATCACTTACATACCTCACAGATCTAGAAAAATCACTCCTAAAATTTATCTGGAATCAGAAGAGACCTAGAATACCAAAGGCAATTCTAAGCAGCAAAGCCAAGGCAGGAGGCATCACAATCTCTGTCTTGAAGTTATACTACAAAGTTATGATAAAAAAATCAATATGGTATTGGAATAAAAACAGATGTGAAGATCAATGGAATAGACTAGAAGATACAACTATGAACATACTCAACCACCTTATCTTTGATAAAGGGGCCAAGCATGTTCACTGGAAGAATCATTTAATAAATGGTGCTGGAAAAACTGGCTATCCATATACCAAAAACTAAAATTAGACCCATGCCTGTCACCATGTACTAAAACAAAATCTAAATGGATCAGATATAAATATTAAAACAGAAACTCTATATCTGTTGCAAGAAAAGTAGGTAAAAAATTTTGAAGACATTGGGGTAGGTAGAGAATGCATGAACAAGAACCAAAATGCATGCAAAATACTTCCCAGAATCAATAACTGGGATCACATCTTATTAAAGTGTTTCTGAAAATCAAAAGAAATCTCCAGGAGAGTGAAAAGAAACCCACAAACTTGGAAAAAATCTTGTGAACTTACCCTCAGACAAAGGACTTCTGTCTAGCACTTATAAAGTATTAAAAACAAAATCAGATCCCCAAAATTCAAAAACCCAAACCAAAAATGGGCATCCAAGACAAACACACAGTTCTCAGATGAAGAAATATGAATGGCAATGAAATACATGAAAAAATGTTTATCATCATTGGACATTAGAGAAATGCAAATTAAACCCACACAGAATCCATCTCACTCCAGAAAGAAAGGAGAGGATCAACAAAACTACCAAGAACAAATGCTGGTGAGGCTGTGTGGAAAAAGGAACTCTTCTGCACTGTTAGTGGGAGTGTAGACTGGTGCCACCATGTGGAGGTCAATCTGGAGATTCCTCAAAAAGCTGGGGTTGGAGGTTCTCTTTAACCCAGCTATTCCACTCAGGCATATTCCCAGAAGATTTGAAAACATTTTAACCACAGTGCTATATAAAAACCTATGTTTATAGTGGCAAAATAAACCCAGAAATGGATAAAGCACCCATCAACCCAGGAATGGATAAAGTAAATGTGGTGCTTTTATACAAGGGAGTACTACTCAGCTATAAAGAATGATCACATTGATGTATTTATAAATAAATGGATGCAACTTGAATCTATACTCATAAGTGAAATAAATCAAACTCACTTGTATAAATACCATATAGTGTCCTTAGTGTAAGAAATGTTAAGAGTACAGAAGATTTTATGGTAATCATCGTTAACCATTATATTGCTTTTAAGTCATGTTTTCATTCATTGGTTGGAATGGTTTTATTCTGTTTTGTTTGATTTTAATATATGTGATGGTATAAATAGTTACTTTGAAGTAAAGACAATATGGCAGCCATTGTTGATTTAGTATCATCTTGCTCTGAAATCCTACTATGCTCTTGTTTTTCTATTACCATTGGTTCTATCACAATGTGTCTTATTGGATTTTAATATATATGACCGTATAAACAAAATTTTTTTATGGAAAATGAGATAATATAGTACTCATTGTTCATCTTTGGTTATTTGTTCAGAATGCCTTGCAATACTTTCATTATCTTGAGTGGTTTTATTCTGTTTTGTGATGTTTGACATTATTGTGTGTAAAGCTAAGCTCAACTATTTCAAAAAAGGGACATTATGATAGCTACTGTTAATATCTAATTGTCTTTTGTAAAGTGCTGTGTTGCTTACATTGTTCTGTTCTGATCTGCTGAGATCTGTCCTCTTTTGTTTTATTGTCTTTAAAATTAAAAAAAGAAAAAAATAAAAGCCACAGATAGTAGGCAGTCATAGATTTGTCTCCAAGGTATAATTTTGTTAGTTTGAATTAGACTTAGTTAAAATCTTAATAAACATTATTTTGCTGCATTAGTCTGTTTTACATTAGTTGGATTCAGAATCTCACAGTGAATCAATTTCTGAAATTAGGTAGTAGAAAAATTAGACCTGAATAAAAGAAGAAAAATGACAACTTTTGGGTTATTTTTTGAGATACATTTCTGCAATATCTTGTTCATCTTGAAAGTGTTTTATTTATACAGAGTACTTTGAAGAGAGACATTAAAATATTTCATAAAAATTTTAATATTTTTTAAGAATAAACAAATGAAACATGCATTCTGAGTTTTACTAATGTACAACATTCTTCATTATAGAACAAAGTTGGCATTATATTATTTAAGAATTATTATGATTCTAATAGGGATCTAAGTATTTCTTCATTTAGTTATGTGTAGATTTTATATCATACTCAATATCCACTGGAATTCCTTGCTCATGATCTTATACTCAGCAAGCCCCAATATTCCATAAAACAGTGAACTTAAAATGACACCTTTATCTCCAAGGGTAGGAGAGAAAGGCAATGCAATTAACATTTTAAACTAAAGTCCTCTGGCCCTTTATTGGTTTCATATGTTTGTGGTACCCAATGGACAGATTTATCATGAGAAAGTGGAGCACATGAACTTTTGATTATAGTAATTTTCGAGATAAAATGATGCCTCTACTCTACTGTGGAGCAAACAAGTGACTGACAGATACAAAGTATGTGAGTTTCACATCTCATCTCAACAGAGCAATTACCTAAGTCACTAGTGGGAACTGGAAAGATTATCTACAGTAAGGCTGGTTTTCAACACTTTATCCAAGATGCTCACAACACTGACATTTCAGGCAACTCACCATTTAGGAAATTAGATCTGAAGTCATTTGACTTCTTTGATTTCACATAGACAGGTGATGGTTAAATATATAGGTCTCAGACTTTTTTTTTTACCAAAACATGAATAAGCAGAAAGACCAAAGAGAATTCAGTCCCTCAATTCTCAAAGTCTGAAAACACAAATTACTAGTCATGTTACAATGAATGAACTAAGAAGGGAACACTATACAGCAGATTACTATGTCAAATTGTTATAGTTCTATAAAGGCTGAAATTTGGTTGTGATGTACGTTATGTATAATCTGCACAGAAACTCTAAAGTGACAGATTCCAAGTACCTGCATGGATGAAAAAGCTGCAGTCCAGGGACACACAGAAAATGACAGTCACACAGTTGGTAGTAGAGCTGCAGTTCATGCCCCAGTTTCTGTCCACACTTACAGAAAAACTATAGATATTAGCAGTAGCATCAGAAATGTACACACAACATTCAGCTTTTACATTTGCACAAATATCCCCTTGTGTTGCTGTTACAATTTCTAATGCCATCTGATTTGGGGGGCTTGGTTGCCTCATTAATTTTACTTCTTCACTTAACAGAGAGATGAGCCAAAGTGAGGTCTAAGGCCTACTGTGTATACATAGTGAAGGCCTCAATGTATTGCACAATGTTTCTAACTGTAGGGAAAGAATAAATATAGAAGCCAAGTGATCATAATAGTGAAACACAGTTTTGGTCACCAAGTTCATATTGTCTTAAACTGAAGAATGAATTTTAGGAGCTAAGGAGGTTAAGAGCAGGAAGAATTTATTGAGAGAAAGAAATGTGTCTAAGAGGGACACAAAGGGGCCTGAATGGTGGGTTGCCCACTGGAGATACAGTGTATACAGCAAATTCTGTTGTGTAGACTGTCCCTTCCCCAGTGCATGTGCATAAGCACCTGTGTCAAAAAAACTTGGCTGTACATTTATTATAGAAGCCCCTTCCCTTCTCTTTTCTATTTTAATGCAAGTGCCATGATTTTTTAGTTGTTACACTTTTGTAATGTATTTTGAACCCAGCTTGTGCAATATTTCTGCTTTGTTCATTTTTGGTCAACTTTGTTTTGCTATGTGATAGGCTTGGGTTGGGGTTTTTCATATAATTTGTAGGATTTTTCCTTATAGTGTGAAGAATTTCATTGGCATTTGGATAGGAATTGTAGTAACTCTGAAGATCTGTTTCAGTAGTATGTTTTTTTTAACAAAATTGATTATTTTAAAGTATGGACGTGAGATGTCTTTGGTGTCTGTGTTTCTTCTGTGTATGTACATAGCATACAGCTGTGTATGAGGTCTCAGGGAATATTTGCTCCAGGGAGGTGATTTAGATATCCTCACTCATGTCATCATATTCTTCATAGCTGGCTGCCAACCTGATTCTCTAACAACCAGCTGACTAGCCATGATGATGGACTAGATGGCCAGCTCTAGGAGTTCAGGGTCTGTAAGTAATTTGAGAGGTAGAAGGTGCATAAAGCATGGGGAGTGATGGAGAAAAGCTAGGCAGCCAGAGTGCAAGTGTTCACAGAAACATAACTCACTGATGCTCAAGATGGGGGAGAGTGTTGTAAGGATCTGGACAACTGGCACAGCTGTGGGAAGAAGATAGCAGAGCACACCTAGGGATGGTGAATTATCATGGGAAGATGAGTCCTGGAGGAGCAGAGGAATGAGACAATGGGTACAGGTGTAAGGGGATTTCCCAGCAGGAGAGAATGATCAAAATACAATGTAGATAATAAAAACATAAATTATTCACTGGAGAGACCAACAAAATTCTGAATATATTGTGACTTGGAACCTTGAATAGTAACTCAGACAGGCTGGTCCTCTGTCACAAATTTCTCTGTGACCTTGCACAAATGATTATGTCTCCAGTGCATCTTCTTCTAATAGAGTTATAATTTTTACTCATTAAAATAATGTAAGGTGTTAAGCTGCTAACATTTGATGCTGAGTGAGCACTTATTAGCTAAATGAAGGGCTGGGTAATAGGCATGGTGTAAATTGGTTTAGCCCTCTGCAAAGTGAACTGGTGTTCCATTCCTTCTTGTTTTGCAGACTCTTGACTCCTTGTTTGCAGCATCCCTGTGCTGAGTCATGGCCAGCACATCTAAAGTGACCAAGTTCATCATCACTGGGCTTTTCCAGGGCTCAGAGGTGGAGAGAATGTGCTTCATGCTCTTCCTTCCCATGTACCTGGCCACACTGGTGGGCAATGGCCTTATCATCCTGGTGGTCAGTGTCAGTGAGAGCCTGCGCTCCCCCATGTACTTCTTCCTGGCCTACCTGTCCCTGGTGGAGATCTGTTACTCCTCCACTATGTTCCCCAAATTCATCACAGATCTACTTGCTGAGATTAAAACCATCTCCTTCAAGGGTTGCCTGTCTCAGATATTCTTCTTCCACTTCTTTGGGGTCTCCAAGATCCTTCTGCTCATGGTTATGGCCTATGACCTCTATGTGGCCATCTGCAAACCCCTGTACTACACAATCTTCATGAGCCGACCTGTGTGCTATCACTTAGTGGCTGGTTCCTGGCTGGGGGACTTTTTTCATTCCATAATTCAGATTTTCATCACCATCCCTTTGCGTTTCTGTGGCCCCAATGTGATTGACCACTACTTCTGCGACCTTCATCCTTTATTTAAGACTGCTTGCACTGACACATTTTTGGTAGGAATTATTATGTTTGTCAACAGTGGATTATTCTCTGTGTTCTCCTTTCTCTTCTTGGTGTGCTCCTATGTCATCATGCTGGTCAGCTTGAGGAATCATTCAGCAGAAGTGAGTCGCAAAGCCCTCTTCACCTGTGCCTCTCACATCACTGAAGTAATTTTGTTTTTCAGACCTGCAATCTTCCTCTACTTGCGCCCTCCCTCCACCTACACTGAGGACAAACTAGTGGCTGTCTTCTACACAGTCATCTCTCCCATACAGAACCCCATTTTCTACACACTCAGAAATTTAGAAGTGAAAATTGCTATGAGGAAGTTGTGGGGCAAGTCTGTGAACTTCAGGGTGAAATAAAAATGAGAGCATGTAGGTATTTTTATAGTGCAAAACCACAAGCTGAGGCAAGTCCAAGGTGAAGAACAATGGGAACTTGCAAGGGGGCATGAAGCTGGACAAGACTATGATCAATCAATAAGATTACAAGGGTATTTGCTTAGATAAAATTGATTAAATTGGGATCAAATTGGGATGTGAGTCATGCAAGCAAACAGGAATACAGAACAGGGCCTTTACCTGTAGGGGGTTAGTTTAGTGGCTCCTTCTGGCTCCTCAAGATGATCTGATGCCTATTTAGAATATTAATCCCCTACCTTTACCCTTAGAGTGTGGCTGTACTTGTTTTGCCTTTCCTCTTGAGATCTGGCCTGAAACAGAAGGTATTTGTTTTCCCCCATAGTTGAAAGGTATCTGGTCATCTTCACTGGCTCTTTCATATAGGGTCCAATCTTATCTGCCTGCCTATAATAGTTCTATCTAACTCAGTTGCCTGTAACAATAGCCTCTCTGAAGAAGTAACCAACTTCCATGAAGGAGTAATGAGTTCCAACTGATGTGGCTTCTTTAGGCTGAAGGGGGTTGTAGTTGTTGATTGGCAGAGACACTCTACAGAGGGTCTATCTAAAGGCCCCAGATAGATGCCAGATTTTTTAAAAATCTTAACTAGGCATATAGCTGTAAGTCTGAAGCAGAAAAAGGCAAAAAATAAGCAAGCATGCAATAGAATCAACAGGATAATTATAAATATAGTTGACAAAGATTTCCACCAAGAGGAACTATTAGTGGCTTCCTATAAGTAGAATAAAGTAGAGGAAATTTTAGAATCTGACATGACATTGATTTATAGTCTAATATCTTGAAGAGGTATCAAGATAGTAGAAGGAGGATCAGAAACATACAAACAACACTCAGTTTTTACAATTAACAAGTTTCTCCTGTGCTGCTGTTAGAATATCTAATGCCATTTGATTTTGAAAGATGATTTGTGTTATTAAATTTACTTCCTCATTTAGGAAAAAGACATCAGGTTCTGGGTCATGTAAGGCCTGCTGAGTACAGTTAGCTAAGGCCTCAATATGTGCACATAACTTTCTCTGGATGAGCTCTGATGGTTCCTTGTAAAAGGAACATAACATATTCATTATTTTTATCTTTATGGGTTTGGTATCCTCTACAGTAAATGCTTATTTTCTAAGGGCTTAAGTTAGTAGGAGGTAAAAGTTGGAACTGTCTAGAGTTGTTTTTCTGATTTTAGATGCCTCTAAAATGGAAATTACAAAGTGGCAGGAAAAGGTTAGTGAGTAAGGCCAGAGAAAGGACACTGAAGAAGAACAGGTTTGACATTTCCTCTAGAGTGTATAGGAAGATCAGACCTGGTTTGTCCCAGTGAAACCCAACCTCCAAGCCTTAAGCATGACCAGCAACCTGGTGTCTCTTAACTGGTGGAAGGAGTCCTGTGTTTCATTACAGGTATGTATATTTTCTAAGTCTGAGCTAGATTTTATTTAAGAAGACTTATTTTACAGAAGCTTATATTAAAGTCTACTAGGGATATTCTAATATTACTCTCTTTAGTGCTATTGTCTAAAGTCCTGAAAGGAATTCCAGTAAATTTGGTAATAGTTCAAATGCAACATGTATGAGAATGGAACAGGAGAAATGTCCTATTAAAGAAATATCATAAGTTTATAATCTTATCTTGTGTTTACTTAGATTTACCATTATTTTAACAAAACTATATAAGAGACAAAGCACAAGCAATTATAAGCAATGGGCAAAGACATAACAAAATTTGAAGCTTAAAAATTTGTTAGCTAAATATGCTCCAATGCAGATCTATGAAACAAAAGGAAACTATTAGCTTTACCAAGTGATCTCAATGGAAAACCTCCAAATATGCAGTGGAGAGAAACTCCCAGGCTACTAGATGTCTGTATCTAGTTCATGCTCTCCAAAATTGAAGAAAAAATTTTATGAACAATGGTGGTTAAGAGCAGACTTTATTGAGAGAAAGACACCTTGTCTTTGAACACACTTTTCCCATAGTTCATGCCACTTTCTGAAGCAGTTCTGGAAGTCCTCTTTGGTGTGGGTCTGGTTGCTCTGACCTGGCTGCTTGAATGCCTTGAGTCAATTAAAAACATTTCCCATTCATAGTCACTTTGATGTTGGGGCAGAGCTAGGGGCTACAGTGCCAGATCAAGAGAATGAGCTGGATGACGGTGCACTGTGATGCTTTAGGATCTTGTCCTTCTATTGGGCAGAACTCAACAGCAGGATCCATCATATATTGTATCACTCTGCAGAAACGCACAAAACACTTCCTGATCTGCTTCAGAAAGTGGCAGAAATGATGGGCTAAGTGTGTTCAAAGGGAAAGGAGTGCTTTGATGGGGATTAGTGCTAATGTTTCTTACTGTCATAAATTAAAAAAATCACTTTATGTTTTGATCATACCTCATATAGTTTTCATGTTTTCTGAATTATTCCATTAGAAATGTGTTTGAGGGAGGAAGAATGATGTATAATTTGAATTTCAGTGTTTTGGAAGTATAAAATATCAATTTTATCCTTGATAGTTTTATATTATTTTATGTGATAGTTTACCATTCTGTGAATTTTAAATTTAATCTTCTGCCTTCCCTACTTCTGTTCATTCTTGAATTTGTTTTCCAGAGAAGGAGATACAAATTCAAGTAATATGTTTTACATGTGCTAACCAAGCACTCCAAAGCTCACCTGAACTCTCAATTTGAGTTCTTTATTCCTTTTTTTATGTGCTCTGTTTATGTACCTTTGCTTTTGGCATGATGAG
>PVLA01011600.1:0-30739 GCA_004027455.1 Hydrochoerus hydrochaeris
GAGGCAGGCAGATTACTGTGAGTTCAAGGCCAGTTTATACTACAAAATGAGTTCAAGGCCAGCCTGAACTGAATGGTGCAACTCTGTCTCTAAAAGACAAAACAACAACAACAATAACAAACAGATCCCTATATATTTCTTTCACAGGAAATGATATGAAAATTCAAAAGATAAAATTAAAATTGACTGAGTTTATTTTGAAATTTATTGGAAATATTTAATTCTATGTATCAATTTCTTTCAAGGAATTATGTGAAGAATGTTTGAATTTACAAAAATATATGAAAATTTAAGAGCACAATTAATTTGCATTTGAAAAGGATTTTAACTGAAATTTCAGTGAAGCTTTAAAAGAATGACAATTAGTATATTGTTTCATAAGTAAATAAACCAAGAATATTTATTATTTTCAGCATTATATTTTATTAGTGAGAAAATATTCTATTCAACAATACTCTTTAAACATTAGAAATATTTGCCTTTATAGCCTCCCACACTTAAAAGTTTAAACTTCAGAATCTTTCCTGTCTCCATTTGTAATCAAATATTTTTCATTAAGTCCATGCATTTGTCTCTACAGCAGTTGTCAAGCTCTTGATTCTTGATATTTTTAATTGTTTTAATTAATTTAATTGAATACTTTTTATGTTTCATATGGATTCAAATCTGTGACTTCCTCTGATCAAGAAAATTTTTTCTTTCTTTATCATCTTCCAGTGTTATAATTCAATGAATATAACTCGTTTTTTTTTCTTTGAAATTCATACACGGTTGAAGATACACTGTTTTTACACATACACTCAGGAACATCCTGATCTAACATACTAAATCCAATCCCTTTCAGATATGGATCAATGTGTCAAGTGTCCAGAAAACCAATATCCAAATATGGAGAGAAATCAGTGTCTCCCCAAAGTTATGACATTTTTGTCCCATGAAGATACTCTGGGAGCTGCTTTGGCCTCTACAGCCATTAGTTTATCGATCCTCATGGCTCTGATTTTAGGACTTTTTATCCGATACTGAGATGCACCCATCACGAGAGCAAACAACAGGAACCTCAGTTATATTCTCCTCATTGCCTTAATCCTCTGCTTCTTTTGCTCCCTGATGTTTATTGCTCGGCCCAGTCCACTTACTTGCATTCTGAGACAAACATTCTTTGGAGTTGTATTTTCCATAGCTGTTTCTGCTATTTTAGCCAAGACTTTCATTGTGGTTGTGGCCTTTAAATCTATCAAACCAGGAAACTCAATACAAATGTGGATGGTGACCCGATTTTCAAATGCTATAGTCTGAATTTGCTCCCTAATTCAAGTGTGCATCTGCACAGTCTGGCTAATAACCTCTCCTCCCTTTCCAGACACTGACACACAATCAGAGTTTGGCCAAATCATAATTCAATGTAGTGAGGGGTCTACTGTTGCCTTGTACTGTGTTCTGGGCTATTTAGGATTTCTGGCAGTCCTGAGCTTGGTTCTTGCTTTTCTGGCCAGGAGACTACCAGACAGATTCAATGAGGCCAAAATGATCACATTTAGCATGCTGGTTTTCTGTAGTATGTGGATTTCTTTTATACCTTCCTACCTGAGCACTAAAGGAAAAACCACGGTGGCTCTGGAAGTTTTTGCAATCCTGTCTTCCAGTGCTGGATTACTGGGCTGTATATTTCTTCCCAAGTGTTATGTGATTCTTCTGAAATCAGAAAGCAATTCAAGGAAAAACTCACATGAACCAGTTGCTTCCATTAGAAGAGGAATTAAAATTCAAGTGGCATGATTAATTTGAAATAAAACAAAAACATAGAAATAAAGAATCCATTGTGTGGCATTTCAGAAATTTTTCTTCAAACAATGTCCCTGTCATGGTGAGTCGGCCCAAGTTACAGTCAACAAAAATGGATTCAGATATTCAATGCTAATTCTAACTGAAGGATTTTTGGTGTGTGTGCTAAACATTTTCTTTAATCACAACTTTCATATATTTAAACAACTTGTAGCAAGTCTAAAAAATGATTATATTGAGATTAAATAAAATGATTTATTTCAGCATATCATGAGTGTTCAAAAATGTACTTCCCCTCTAACTCTTATCACTGTCTTTTTGTATAACAGAAATCAATTTCTCAAAAATTTCGTTAGGTCGGCTAAATTTGGGAGGGTTGCACTTTAGACCTAAACCACAACTATTTGGTGAAGATGTCCTACATTAAATTCTTTTCATGTTCTTGTCAAAATTTTGGAGTGCGTAATGAGCTGTGTGCTTTTGAACTCATCTATGTCTATCTCTCTGCCAATACCAATTCTTGAATACATTTTCCATGTAACATTTCAAAGCAAGTTAGGTAGACTTTGAACTTTTTCAAGATTGTCTTACATATTAACACATTTTGGCATACACTTGCCTGTATTCAAAGTGCCTGCCTAGACCTTTGTATGAATGTCATTGAATATCACGTTATATAACATTTAGGGGAAACTGATATCAGTAATTTGTTGTGATCAATTCATAATGTTGTATGTTTCTCTATTCTTCTAGATCTTCAGTTTACTTGCATTGCTCAGATGACAGCATGTACTTCCAGTAGATGTACATTTAAGTAATTAAAAATGTAGCTAAACTTTTGTGTCCACAAATCCATTGCTAATAAACTGCAATTAAAAAAAATAAGCAATTACTTATAATATCATCTTATTCCTTGGTGACCCAAGCACTAAAATATATGGAGTAGACAAAAGAAATAGAAATGTGACAAAGTTATTGACATAAACACGATCTTTTGAAACAAATTTGTCAACATGAGTAAAGGATTACACACACACACACACACACACACACACACACATATATATATATATATATATATATATATATATATATATATATGCAATTTGAAATGTATTACAAATATCTATACCATGAAGCAATCAGTGCATGACAAGTAAAAATACCCCATCATGCAGCAGTCTTTTAAATAGTTTTCAGATTTATTTTATTATCTATGATATGTGAAACATAAGTAGCATCCATAAGTCACCGAGACAATTTTCATTTTATAACATCCTGTTTTTCCACCTTGCTTCAGAAATATCAGCATATATTTCCCTAAGAATATTATTCTCCCTGAAATTCTCTAAAGAGATATTTTAATTTAAACTTGCAGTCAATAATTTCTGTGATGTGTTTTTTAAATTGTATTCCTTCTCCAAATAATATGTATATGATTGAGTTTTGTCTTCTTTCAATATTATATATACTGTACTGCATGGAAGCTTCTGTGATATGTTTAATCTCTTAGAAAAGAAGAAAACTAATTAACATATATGTCATTTCGTTTGTGTCATGAGTACACAGCTATCTGGGTGTTTCTTTGAGGCCATGCCAGTGTGACATTTCTACTTTATTTAGTAGAATCAGAAAATCAGATTGTTTTGCCCAATGTGAGTGAGCTCCATCGAATTAGTGAAGGGCAATGTTAGAAAAGAACATGAAGGAAAACTAAGCTTATTTTTTTTCTGTCTTACTGATATCCTTGAATATGGGCCAATATATTCTTCCTTCCCTTAGTGTCCTCTAGACCATCAGATACCCTCATTCCCAGGCCTTTGCACTTAGACTGCATTCTACCCATAACTTTACTGGGCATCTGGCTTGAAAATGGTAGATTTTAAGACTGCTGAAGCTCTGGTCACTGTGTGATCCAATTCTTTAAAACAAATCTCCTTTATCAATTGCTTTTTCTCTTTATATATTTCTCTCTCTCTCTCTCTCTCTCTCTCTCTCTTGCTTTCTTCCTTTTTCTATCTCCTTTTTTCTCCCTCTCTTCTTCCTCCCTTCCCTCTCCCTCCTCTTCCTTCCCTCTTCCATCCACTTATCTCCTCTCCTCTCCTCTCCTCTCCTCTCCTCTCCTCTCCTCTCCTCTCCTATTTTCCTCTGATTTTAGACATGATCTGTTTGATACACAATCTGGTCTTGAACTCTTGGAATAAAGTGAGCCTCCTGTCTAAATCTCAGCCTAGTGCCAGGACTATAGGGCTTGGCCACTATGCCTTAGATTAGGCACATGATTTACCATGTAAAATAGACTTTTAAATTACTGATAAGAAGTTTAAAGTTAGCTGGCCTCATATATTGTGCACACACAAAGAGAGAGAGAAAGAGAGAGAGACAGAGACAGAGAGAGAAACAGAGAAAAATAGAGAAACAGAGAGACACAGAGAGAGAGATAGACAGACACAGAAACACACAATTAGAAAGAGACATACAATCCTACTTGAGATATGGGAAAGAATTATGAAATATGTTTTGATCCACTTCAGCAGACACATGTTGGTGAGAATTAACACTGAGTAGTAACTATCTTTGATCCTGTTATGAGTCTATATTCTGGATATACAGAACTGACACAGGAGACAATAATTCTTTTCTTCAGGTTAGACATCTTCTCATGAGTGAAAAAATAATAAATCAAATAATGACGTATAAAGTACATTATATATTAGGTGTTAATAAATGATTTGGAGAGAAAAATAAAACATAAATATAGGATAAAAAATTCTTAGAAGCTGGGAAATGAAAATTTGAACATCCAACGAAGGCCTTAGTGAGAAGTGAACTGTCACTGAATGCAGAGCTCTACAGTGGGGAGCAAGGTCTCCTTTCCCAAAAGATCACCAGAGCCTCAAGAGTGACATGGGTCCACTATCTCTGCACTGCTTTGTTGTGCTGCATTGCAGATCAGAGTGAGGGGACAAGACTTTGACAATCTAAACTTTTCAAAAACCCAAGTAATTTATCTGATCTAATGTTTTTAATTGCACATATTGAATCTAATGACTTGTGCATTGAGTTACTAACTATTTATTGACTTGTTACCATGCCCAGTGAATATTTAAGAACTATGTAGTTGACCAAACCAGAACTAGTGAGAGGACGCTAAATAGCTAATGTTGTCCTGTAATTAATAGGTACACTAAGTTTTATTCCTGGAATCATTTTGACTTCTTCTGGCTCTAGCATGCTGTCCCATCATTTGTTCTTAAATTCTAGAATTCATTGTGTTTATACTGAAATAACTTGACCTACTGCATGATAACAATGAAAAAAATATGAACATTCCATTAAGTATTCATTGTACTCTGACTTTTAGGTCAGAGGTTCCATTAAGAATTCCCTCTATATTATTTTCCATTGGAAAATAGCATCAACATGGTGAAAACGCATTTTTGTGTGTGATAGGTAGCAAGTGTGCAAACAGCAGAATTTTTCTATGATCATGAGTTAATGTGACTGTGCTCAGTTTTTGCAAGCTGCATTTTGTATCAGTGGTGTATATGATAATTTCTGTTTAATTCAAGTAATAATGTCTTAATTAGTGTAACAATGTCTTAATTAGTATAACTAATATGGAAATGAAAAATAGTATTTCCAATATGTGGTACTGGGAGTTAAATTCAACACTACTGCTCATGAATTGGATGTATGAATGGCTATATTTTCCTCCAGTGATATTCCACCTTCAAAATTCTAAGGGTGCATAATTTTCACAATATCTCCCAGGACTACCTCCCTGGGGATCAAAATTTTAACATAACAACATTTCAAAGACAATCACATTAGTCATAGAAGTTATTTAGATGGTTCTAAAATATTCTAATATGTGTATAAAACAAAGAAATTAAGAATGTACAGGAAATTTTAATCTATTTAAATAATTTAAAAACTCCACTTAGGATCCAAAATAGTTTCTGACACATGGGGTGACAGTCATCAAAGTGGTAATTATATGGTCATATGGATCACACTTCTCCCTTTCTAC
Organism: Hydrochoerus hydrochaeris; assembly: GCA_004027455.1. NCBI lineage: Eukaryota > Metazoa > Chordata > Mammalia > Rodentia > Hydrochaeridae > Hydrochoerus > Hydrochoerus hydrochaeris. The sequence continues at coordinate 5,819 of PVLA01011600.1, forward strand.
ATTTGTGAACTTAACACAATTGAGGTCAGAATAATCTTAATCTTGATTATCTTGAAGAAGGGAAACATATATTTAACAATGCAGTGAAGCCTTACTCTCTAATTGCTTCTTTTGACATTTAAATCTATTTCTCCTAAAGTAGACAGCTACACAAAACTTAACTCCAAAAGGGATCAGCAGAGTAGAATTAAAGATCTGCAGGTTCTCTGAATTTTCAGAAAATGTATGAGGTTCTGTGGCACTGAGCCTGCTGAGACCAATATGTGACACATATTTGTATTTAATATTTTGAGACAACAAACCCAAATCCACAATATGAGAATGCCCAAGAGAATGGTAAAAGATCAAACATGAAATTCTTATTCCTGAATCATAAATACACACAGTGTGTACTGTTCTGTGTTAAGCATAATGAGGATTTGGAGTCCGAGGGTGCTTTATAGTAACAGATGTGTGAGCAGTACAGAAAAAAAGCAGAATCAGAAAAAGCACAGGAGGATTCATGTCATCAAGGAAAAACTGGAGGTGAGTTGGACCTTGAAGACAATGAGCAATTTTGTCAAACAAAATAAAATGATTTTTGGTCTCTTGGACTTCCTGATGGCTAAGATGTTTAGTTAATGTTACCATTTCATCGTTTCTTCATCTTGTCATTTTTTGGAGTAAGAGAATTGACATGCTGCCAGGTGCCATCCACTCTACCCCTTATTCAAGAAAGTAAATCCAGATTGCAGTGGACAGCCACTGAACAAGTTCATTTTCTAGATCTTTCACAGTTGAACTTTATAAACAGTGGCATTATCTTGATTTTAATGCCAGATAAATGTTAATAAGAACAACATGAAAGAAGCTACAGTGCAACAATCTTCATGATTTCTTTATGAACATTGATGAACTTTGTAATTATTTGGCAATGTATCATTGAGTCACTTTGAAAATGTAATACAACCTTGATTTCCTAGCAGCAAATTTTCCCTGAGCAAGAACTGAATCTTTATGTTTTATTCTTGACAGATATCTTGTAAATAAACAGCTTCCAAGAAACATGAAATCTTTTCAAGAGATCTTCCCCCTGTGAATGCTGTTGTGAACTTCTTGATTTTATAATGGGCCCATCTCAATACTCCTGAACAGGAATAGTACTAAGATAAGAATTGGGGAATAGTGGGTAAGAATTTTTTGCAACTATTGTTACCAGACCCTCTTTTGATTGACTATGACCAGGCTTTACACATAGCAAAGACATAAGATGGAAAAGAACTTATTTATGAAATAATGTATTTAATAAAGTTTTCCACCAATCATGCTCACCTCTTCAATTTTTTGTGAAAGAGAAATTATTTCTGTGATAGCAAATACTGAAATTTGGGTCTATATGTTATACCTAATGTAATCTACTGGAATATAGAATAGCTATAGTTATTTAAACTGTATACCAAAGTAAAGGACACCAAAACTCAATTGCAGAAGCAGGGTATCCCAACAGATACTGAGACAGAGCCAGAAATAAACAGCCCAAGAATGACCTTGCTGTTGTGTGTTTTGGGGAAAGGCACTTGTACAAGATGCCAGGGAATAGTAGAAAGTGAAAGCAATACATGGCCAGGAGTTAAGAGAATATTTCTGAAATTGTGCTGGTGTATTTTTAGAGCTACTCAAAATTCTCAGAGCAACAGGAATGAAGATTTGATAATGAGGTTAACTGAAAAATCTAAAATCAAAGCACATTGAGGATTTTTTCAATTACTTCAAAATATCAGTTTTGCAGGAGGTATGTCAGCAATTTGTGTCAATATTGAACAATTTTAGAATTTTTACAAGTCTGCTGAAAGTGGAATGTATAGCAAAGAAAGGCAGGGTTAATTAATGAATCTAAGGCCTGACAAAGACAGAATGTAGGTATTGGAGACAAAAGCTATCTTTCCATATTTGTCACAATATGTAGCAAACAGTTTAACTGACCCATAGATCATTAACCAATAAGAAAAAGATAAGTTTTTTTGATATTTCTGAGTATCTTCCCCTACAATAATTTCCAATGAAATTTTAAATCTGAAAAATAAGAAATCAATTATGAATGTGAAATATCTTGATCGACTAGTTGTGCAAAGGCATGTTGTTTAATTTACATATATTGATACAATTTTTGATGTTATTGGTTTTTGATTCTTCATATTGTATTCAGATAAGTGATGTGATATGTATTCTATTTTTTTTAATTTGGTGGGAATTGTTTTGTGTTATAATATTTGACCTACTCTAGAAAATTTTCCACATGATTTTGAGAAAAAAATTAGATTTAGAATTTATTGAAAGAAAGTTTCTCTGAGCATATGTTAGGTCCATCTGTTCTAGATAGGTGCTTAAATGCAAATTTTCCTTACATATTGCTTGTATAATAATGTGACTGATGATGAAAGTAAAGTGTTCAAATCAATCATTGCACTGTCTTTTTCATATTAGACCTACAAGATTTTCCTTATATGTTTAATTTTTCCAAAATTAAGTGTATATATATTGATTATTGTAACATCATCTTGATGCATTTAACCTTTAACATTTGATACATTCTTCTATGATCTGGAATAAAAGAATGACACCAAACTTACTGACAAATTTAAAATTGTATTGGAAATTCTCATAAGAATATGGAATTGATTTAAATATTCCTCAGTGGATGAAAGAATAGAGAGAGTGTGGAGCAGAGATACATAAAATAACAGACAGAAATAAAAACAACAAAATTTCGTGACATGTAGAACATAAACTGGACTGGAAAACATTCTGTTAAGTGTAAACCACAACAGAAAGGCAATCTCCACAGCAAAATTTATGTATACAATTAAAAAAGTTGATCTCAAAAAAATAGAGTAATAGCTACGACAGACTGCAAAAACTATAGAGTGGAAATCTTAGTCATTGAATGTAAATGTTATAATAATGTAATGAACAATAATTTATTATATAAAGAAATTCAGTTGACTTTTATTATGCATGGTACTTATATTTCATGAAACCACACAGCAGAATGACTTTTCAGACAGTAAACAGGATTACAAAACTGTGAGGCTGTGGTTACATTGTTGTGAATCAGTACGCATATAATCTCTTGTAGAATGTTGATCTTCAAAGGTAATGAATAATTTTTTTAATTATTGGTATGCATTTTTGATGTGTAATACACTTTAGCCAAGCCTACCTATTTGCATATTTCAGAACTCTTTAAAATTTCGCAACATTACCAAGTGATTAAGTTGTCCTGTGGATATGTCGGAAATCTTATTGTTATGCAAATTTTTGCTACTGGAACAGAAATGCAAATCTTTACATTTTCCATCTAACTAAAATCAAAGCTCTGTTTTCAGTTTTCAAATTCTAAAACATACATTATTATGGAAAAATAAAGTTGTTCAAGGTCTGAACTAGATCACTATACAATTTATTATTATTTATCCATATTTTTTTCTAATTCCTGTATAAACCCATGCTGGGGTGGATTAAATATAATTTAAATTTTTAAAATTCCAGGAAATATTGTGCTGATATTTAAATCTGGTTAAATTAATTACCTTTACTTATGCTTAGAAGAGAGGATACATTACCTTCCTAACTTATATGAATTATGAATGTCACCATGACATAAAATATGCTACGAATTTCTTATTTGGCTAAAACTTCAGTGTTTCTGGAGAATGATAACACACAGCATTTCCAAGTTGTAGCAGGAAACTCCAAATCATAAAGTGTTTCAAGATTTAAAAGTTTTGACTGTGACAAATTCCTTTCTACCACTGAGCATATGTTAGGTCCATCTGTTCTAGAGAGGTGCTTAAATGCAAATTTTCCTTACATATTGTTTGTATAATAATGTTCCTGATGATGAAAGAAAAGTGTTTAAAAGTTTTGACTGTGAAAATCAGGAGTGAAATTCACTGGGAAATGAGATGCAGACCTTATTTGTCAGGTTTTCTTCCTTCCCACTTGTGGTTTTATCTCTCAAGACTTATACTGTAAATGGTTCCTTCGAAATCCAATACAAAAAGACACAGCTGGGTTTTTCTTTCCCTTTTCTTTATATTTTCTGACCACCCTTTTGCTTATGGTCATGTTGGCAGACTCTCTTTCCTTGATGGAGAGTCTAGTGCCAGCCTGACATGCTGGGCTTGTGTAGACACAGCAGCAGCTGCTGCTCTCTGTTCCTGTCCCTGACAGAATCTGTCTTCCACTCCAAATCACTGATCCCCTCTGAGACTTGAGCCCAACTGATCTCTTGATTTTACTGGTCTTGTTATAGCAAGAATGCCTTTAGACAGCCCTGATTGATCTGATCCTCTATTTCTTTGTATACAGTTTTAGGCTCTCATGGAGGCCTCAGAGGAAATGCTGAGTCATAGAATCACCATCTTCATTGTGGAGGCTTTGTCAAACAACTTTCCCTGCAATCAGAGCCCCCTGGTCTGTTAGCAGCAAATACAGTTGGCCTTGGTATGTGGTCACACTGCTACAATGGTTACTCTGAAGGAACACAGAGTCCTTTTTCAGGCAGGTTTGAAGTTAGCTCAACATAGCCATGGTCTGCCTGTGGAGTGGCTGAATTGTTTAGAAATTCTTCACATCCAAAGGCTTCATAACCACTGACTGTTGTCTGTCTTCCAGAACATGATCTTCTCCACCAGCTGATTGTACTGCAGTTCCCACTGCCTTCACCAGTCATCACTCTGAGGATCTGCCAACACCTGTGGTAGAAAGGAATCTGGAGCAGGTGAAACACTACGCACTCCTGTTTATACTCAACACTGGGATGCCAGTAACCTTCACATTCCCATCTAGGCCTGCTTTCAAATTGCAAAGGATCTTGTGGCATCACTGGCATTATAATCAAGATTTAAATGCGAATTTCTAAAATTTCCTAGGTTTTCACCCAGCATGTAAAGGCCTAAATAGTCCATCAGCTGTTCGGCAGTTACAATTTCTATTATCAGTGGAAGTTTTCCATTCCAGACCTGATTGAAAACTCTGAGGATGGGCAGTAAAGGGCAGGACCACTCTCACTGTGGTAGAAGAGGGATGTGCTGTCCTTCCTCTAGATCCACTTGATTGCTGAGCAGACTGTCAAGAAAGGGTTTCTTGGCAGCCACAACCTTGTGGAGACAACATACAGGTTTCAGAAGGATTTCAGGGTGTCCAAGTGGGGCAAGTCCCAGACAGGCTCAGATTGCTGCCTCTGCTACAGAGCCCACTGGCACTGTGGGACTGGCATAGGTTGGGAATCCAAATCACACTGCCTTCCAATGAGCAACACAGTGCTCTTCTCTGGCATTCTCAATTTAAAAGCATTCTGTATTCATGACTATATCAATAAATATGATTCTTTAAAATGCTCAACAAAATTTTCCATTGAGCAGTATTTCATAGTGATAAAGGTCATTTCAAATAAACACAACTCATATCCCCCTTAATAGCGAGATCCTTGTTACATGTACTTTATATTGAAAATTCTAGCCACAGTAATTGGACAAGAAAAATGTAAATCACACTTATTTTAGATAGAAAAATGTATGATGATTTCTACATGAAGATGACATAATTTTAAAGAAGTTTCTTCTAAATCATTAAAAATCTACTATAATGAATATGTGTAGTAGGTTGTAGTATAAAACATTAATGCACAAAGGTTAATTTCTACAAAACAGATATGAAGAGCCTAAAACTAAAATGAAGAATACAGACAGCATCACCATGGCTAACCAGATGGTGGCAGTGAGGGAGGATGCTCCAACACATGGACCGGAGAAAAGGAGACACACTGAGAAGGAACAGTAGAAAAAACCAAATATGTGAAAAGAAACAGAAAATAAAATTCACTGAACCGAAATCCAGTTTGGAAAGGTATAGAAATGGAAAAAGACATTAGGACCTCAGCACCCCTTCCATCCCAGGTCCAGTATACATGGTATCTTCGGAGGGCACTAGGTGCCCTGAGGGAAAGAACAAGCATTTTAGTAGTTGCCAGGCTGATAGAAAAGGCTCCCCACCAGGAAGAAGAACACAGTGTGTGTGTGATATTTTCAAAGCATGGTATTAGGGAAACTGAAAGCCATTGAGCAGTGTGTAAGAAATCACGCCTGCACACTTGAGGAATTTGAAAACAAATAGAGACCTGCATCTGAGTACCGAAAAATGCTGTCACTTGGAGTCTCTGAGAATAAAGCAGTATCTAGAAGCATCAGTTCTCTGAGTAGAGAAGACAACATATTGAACTCACTGAGATAAGTGGGGCTGGAGTGATTTTGTTTGTCACTTGAAAAAAGTAGGATTTGCAAGATACCTAGAATACTACTCATCTAAAAATCTAAAAATCTTCCTAATGGAGACAGAAAAGAGTCAAGAAGATGGCATCATGTACTACATCCATTACCAAAAATGAGACAACATATTGTGTCATGGGGTATTTTCAGTCATATGATTTTATTTAGTTTTGTTTATTTTATTCAAGATGATGCCAGTGTGTGTTGAAGATAATGTATCTTTGAGAGAAAAAATTGTAATGTGTGAGTGAGTTTTGCTTAGCTTTGCTCTCTAGATGATATTGCAAGGTATTTACTTTTCAGTTGCTTTGCGTTGATTTCATATCTAACAAAATGGCTGGAATAATATAATCTGTTTGTTGCTTTTCTCATGATGCAATTCTTAACACTTAAAATATAAGGACAGCACATTCTAACTCATAGTAGTGAACCACATTTAACCCAAATTACAAAAAATTTAAAAATTTTTGCGTAAATGGTTTTACTCTTTAATTCCTCATTTCCAAAATTTTAAACATACTATTATTGTGACATTCTGTGACCAGTTTTGTTTTCCAGAGCAGCATTATAGATCATTTCTAAATTATGCTATTATATTGGGAAATCAAAAGGATTACTTTTACTCTATTCTAAATGTCTCTTGAAAACAAGTAGTCTAAAAGCATTGGTTAATTTCTCTTTCAGTGGAAAAGTCCATTACAGGCTACTGGGAAGAAATTCCAACTATGTAGCTAGGGAACCAAAATCCCTGGGAAATTGAGGGCTTCTCCTCCGTGCTGCTTGTGATTCACATATCTAGGGCTGTATCTGCCCTTCATTAGAGATGAATGTATCCCCCTTGGAATTGTAAGAACATTTATGGAAATATCTTGACCTCTTTATTATGAACTAAAAGTTCTTAATTAGATGAAATTGCATTCTATTGGTGTTTTCATTTAGGATGTAAATTAGGCTCACATTTTGGGCCCATGCATATGTTGATAAAAATCACATTCAGATTCAAAATATTTTAATATTTATTAAAATTTTGCTGATGTTTCTTTGTTCTAAGATAAAAAATTTTGAACAGCAGATTCTTAAGGAAACATTTTAACCATTATTTTTTAAAAATTCCTAATATTTATTTTGTAAATCAATTATTGATTTTGTTTCCGGACTCACTGTTTGACTATGTGTGGTGATGTGTGATGATAACGATGATTGTAATGACTGTGTGTATGCTTGCAGTCTACAGTTAAAGCAGGTTCTTTGAAGTGTTGCTAGGTAGCTGTATTTTCCACATTCACTACATTAGAAAACAAAAAACTTCCTTAAGTAACTTTGTGTAAGTTCAGTGGGGATTTGTATAATTGATATTTATTTTTAATTTATATAAAACTGCATACACAGAGAGATTCCATTGGCTGTATGTGACTTCATACATCTGTTTCAACAGTCATATCTATTACTTGTTTTCCCCAATGTTGGCCATCTTTTGTCCCATCCATAACTATAAGCATACCAAATGCCACTATCCCTATCACCTGGGTTAAATAGATGGCCCTTCCATTGCTCTCTCATTTCTTACCTTCTGTCTGTTTCCATCTCTTTTCAATGTATTCTTTGAGATTTCTTTAAAAGGCTAACAATGACTTAATGAAGATACATTCTGCTTATTCTAAAAGATTAAACTGGCCCTAAAAGCAATTAAAGAATTTCAAATGGTGTTTTTTTATTTTTCACAAAATAATACATATGTGTGTTTTAAAAGCAAACAATAAATACATTGATAAATATATGAAGTGCATCTGTTGGTACCCTGATATACACTCCTCTAATTCCTCTTCAGTTTGACTATGACTATCAGATTTTTTAGAGGTTTTCAGGTATATTTATATATACAACATGTAGCTATGTCAAATACTTATAAACCATATTGTGTATAGTATAAGTAGCTTTATACATACTGTATGTCATATGAAACTCATATATACCATGAATGTATTTAAGTACTATATTTACAGTTTTTATGTTAATAAAAATATTATCTTCATACACTTAAACATCTTTTTAAAAATATAAAAAGTTTGGTATTGTTTTATACTATATATTATATATATAGTATCATTTATATATATATATTCTATATATGTAAATGATGCTTCATTTTATTATCATAATTTAAAATCATGTTAAAATTACAAAATATTTCTGGAAATAAGAGAATTCTCCAAATATTTCTGGGACAAAGCAAATAGCAATCTCAGGTCAGTAAAGGATGATAAAATTCCAATAGTAGCATGAAAATGTAGGATGTATTGCCAAAATGCATTTGAGCACATTGAGAGTTCATATAAGAATCTGAAGAATTGGGACATCAACTCTGTTTGGCATAAAATGCTAGATAAGCATGAAAATGATGCTAATCTTAACTTTCTGAAAAGTTAATATGGTCAAGAATATGTAGTATAATATCACATGTGTAATTACACATAATAGTACATTATTTAGCTGTGATTTATAAATCTAACGTTTTAAATGTTGACTATTAATTTAAAAATTTTGATGTAGTGATAAAGAGACAATTAGAATTCTCAATATGTGTGATTGCTGATAAAGACAGAGCGATGTTCTTTGATTCAGTAGGGTGGAAATAATAGAAATCGTATAAAATTTAGAAAAATAAAAGATGTAGAAAGAAAAAAGCCTGCATTTAGAAATTACTTACAAAAGAAACATGGGACTCAACTAGATGAATTAACATCTAATGGATTGAATGCATTACTTAGGCCTAGGATCAGAAGTAGGCAAAATACAGCTGTTTTAAACTAGAATCCTGTTAAAATATTTTTTAAAATAATGTACATACATATATATAGTGTGAAAATCTAGTAATAAACCACAGTAATACTTTAAGAAAAATAATTAAGCCTTTTCTTTATCCATTTTCTGCTTCTGTAACTAAGAACCTGAGCTGAGTAGCATACAAAGGAAAAAAAAATGTTTGTTTAGCTCATGGTTTTAGAGTTATACTGTGCAAGATCAAGGGATTTCAACAGATTCCTCTCTGACAAGGGCTGTCTTGCTGCCTGATAATGTAGTATGTGACATTATGGTGGAATCACATGTGAAAGTGTGAGCACAGTCACATGGTGTAAAGGTCAGTAAGAAGGACAGAAAAGCCAGACTCATTCATTTGTAAGCAACCCACTCTCATAGGAACTATGAAGAGTCTATCAAAACTCTATTAAGTCTCTGTCCTTTTCCTTTGTTCCTAGTTTCCTTTTCTAAAATTGAGATTATTGGTATATTTTGGATATATATATATATATATATATATATATATATATAATATTATAATATAATATTAATAATAGCAAATTTGTACCTGTACAAATATATTTTGATATATTTTGATGGCCCTTTTCACAGCTCTCTCTCCTTCATAAAACCCCTCTTCCCCTCCCTATTTACAAAGCTTTTATTCTTTCCTTTTTTTTTCCTTTTTTTTGTACCAGGGATCAAACTCACAACCTCGCTCTTGCCAGGCAGGTGTTTCTGCTACTGAGCTAAAACCTAGCCCTTTGTTTCCATTTTATACTTTGTAAAAATTCATTTTCTCCTTTTCTATTTCTTCCTTTCCCTATTCTCCCACTCTAGCCCCTATTTCCTTTGAAATATTTCTTCCAATTTCATAAAATCTATTATACATTTTGGCCCTTATTTATTCTTTTAGGTTCACACATCAGAGAGACAATGTGATGTTTCTACAAGTGAATCTCTTTTATTTCACATAAGATATGGTCTCAAGTTCCATCCATTTAACTAGAAATGTTTCAGATTCACCCTTCCATATGGCATAGTTGTACTCCAATCTATAAAATAACACCCAACTTCTTTATACATTCTTCACTTGATGGGCATTTGGGATGTTTCCAAGATTTAATTGTTACAAAATGTGTTGTTATAAACAGGAAGTGATGTTTTAAATTCTCCTGGGAACATATCAACCAGAGGAATAGCTGTGTCAAATGGGACCTCTAATCCTAGTTTTATGAGCATCCTTTATTCTGATTTTCAGTATCCAACTGGAAGTAAAGAAAAGGAATTCCAGAAAAGTTAGACCACTTGTGAAGTCTTGGAGTTTATGTGCACTGAGGCCCAATAGTTACCACCTAGATATCTGGTCTGTCATGCTCCCTTATGATTTGAGATTAATAGTGAGAAAGTATGGGGAGGATTGATACCCTGATGGATGTGATTCTTTGCATTCTATCTCATGGCAATCAATGGTCTCTTTACCACAGAGTGTTTTCAGTATTGTAGCTGTATTCTTCAAACTTACAGTATTATAGTGAAGCAAGACTCCTAGAGACCAGCATCTGGGATGCTCTCATATAGCTGTTAGTCAAATCATTTAGTTCTTCTATCCTTTAGGGTCTTCAAGTGCTCAGAAAAGGCTAGTAACATTGGTGCATTTTACACAGTGGTAAATTTGGTAAAATGGCATGAAAGAGAAATTTGAAAATTCTAATGTCCTGTGTTTTAATAGTGTAAGGTCTTATTAAAAGGGCCTTATGATGAAGTGATTCTCACTTTTCACATTGTAAGAACTTGATCTCTATCTCAAATTATGATTTTTTTCCTAATTTACAACAGTTTGGAAATGACACTTAATTCTACTTTTTCCTCTCTTCTGCATTTTCACCCAAAGACTCTTCCATTCTCATCTTCATCATGGTTTCATCGATATTTCTTTTTTTATTCCTGAGACAGACCCAGGGAAAAACAGTGGCATGGAGTTTTACTTCTATTTTTTCTTCTCTGTTCTATCTCACACTCTTTCTGTGTATAGTAGCAGAAAAAATGGATCTGAATGTACTTTAGGTAACAAAATGTAAGCTCTGAGCACTTCCTCAGAAGTGCTTTGACATTACAACTGGAAGTTGTATGAAAATTCACCAAGAAGCTCTTACCTCAGAGAGAAAGTTGTGCCATCCACCCACTGCCACTGACTCAACTACCTGCTCACTCAATCCAGTGTAATACTCTTCCCTTTTGGGTTTCATGTAAAAAGGAATTCCTATAGGAAAAAAAACACAATAAAAAGATGAGAGCAGATATTTCTGTCTGGAAGAGACATAAAAATTAATTGTTGTGAAAAGAAAGAAGACAAGATTAAAGGAGGAGGTATAAATGCACTTTGAAAGTATAAGATCATCAAAGATTGTCTATTAAATTTTTACTGTGGTAGATATACATAGCAAAAATAAACTGAAAGAAATAACTTCAACATAGATTTTTCATAATTATTCAATGCTCATATTTTTTTAGTCAAACCTCATGTATATTTCTTCATAAAGCATTATCAACCACAATTGGGAGACAATGTAAAATAATTTCTTGCTCTATTTGATAAGACTTGCTCAAACAAGCATCTCCTAATATTATATTTTCTGCTGTCCAAATAATAGAACTCTACAGGGAAATCAACTTTTGTTTTACATTTTTAAAATTTTATTTAAACAGAAGAAAAACAAAACAAAGCAGAAAAAAGGGTAGTAACAATACAGAATTCTAAAAGAAAGAAAAAGGAGAGTGAGAAAAAGCCCCACTAAGAAATCAGTAATTTATAAATTATGTACTGTCATCCTGGATGTAGTTGTTCAAGTTACAAAGTTAAAGGGTACATAGTAAATATTCAAACAGACTACAAACAGTTTTGCTCAAAGATCCAACAAAGATTCAGCAATATGGTCATCTATTTTACACACTGAAACATACATGCAGTTATATCCCTTAGAGCACTTTTTTTACTCCCTTTTTTACAATACCAATTACACATTTTGGTTTTATTACACTTCTAGTTCTTATTTACTTTTCACACTAGAGACACAATATGATATTTATAAATATGATTCTTATTTATTTCACTGATGAAGATAGTCTCAAGCTGTTTCCATTTGCCTATGAAGGCCTCAAGATCATCTTTTTTTATAACTGAGTAATATTCCATTGTATAAAAATGCCACATCTTTTTCATTCACTCTGCAGTTGATGGGCACCTTGGTTGTGGGAAATCAACTTTTTAAATGTTCTCATTGTAATTAAGATCAATTAAGGTAGATATTGACTTACAGATGTTTTGGGACTAGCACTTCTATCAATATATTCATTGAACGAACAATAAACATGAGCCAAACAACTATAGGGAAAAGATGGAATCTGTGAAATATTTCATACTAGCAGCAGAGTCTGTACTTAAATTACGTGTCCTTCTCTGCATTGATAAGCACAAGATGAGCACCCATGTCTGAGTAGTTATTTAATCCTGGTATCTGGGTCATACTGTTAGCAGAAAAGAGGTAGCAACTAGATTGAAAATGTTGCCAGTTCAGTGTGCAGCAATTCTTTACCAACTTGGGAGAAAAGCTTCAATAAAAGTTTCAGTTGAACTGACCAATACTACTTAAAAGTTCTTCCTAAAATATGCAGTCACATATTAATCATTCATAAGCAGAAACTTTAGAATCCCTTGCTCATATGTCACATTTTATTATCTAGAGTTATAGATAACTCCAACATTAATAAACATAAACAACAATTTTCTTGGCTTTTGAATGTAAGGTTTAGTTTTTAGACACCAATGCACTAGGTATCTAAAATCCCCATCTTAATAGCAGCCAGGTGATCCAGGTACATTTATTGAAAGAATAGAACTTCATTTCTGAAATATAAAGAAAGGACAAACAAGCAGAGGAAAAACATTAGATGGTTTCATATTAAGTGATATGGACTAGTGTAACTGATAAAACCAGAGAAATATATTGTATTGAAAATCCTGTTGTGTACTAAACTTTCCAAAAAATAGGTGAAGTAGTTGTGTTCCAAACACAATCTTCAGTGAATGTGATGTATTTATAAAGCACTGGCCTTGGTCTGATTTAAATGTAGTAATATGTAAACTTTGCTTTTTTCTCTAGAAATAATTTTTCATGCACCTGCTCAACCTTCAGTTTTCTTTCCACACATAGAGACCCTAAGGATCTACAAGTCGCTGTTAGTCCTCCTGGTGTCCTGATTCTATAATAAGAAAAGCATTTAATTAAAAACAAACTTCAAACCATAGGAAACTCTCAGGGAATTTGTATTTTCAGGGATTTCTGAGTTACTGCAGATGCCAAGGTAAATAATACAAACTACAATTTAACTTCTCATGAACCAAAAGCCTCATCTGAGTGATGTGTTTATTAGTACCATGCATTTAATGATGAAAGAATCACAGATATCAGGAAGGTGAGTATTAAAGCCTAAGCTGAGGAAACACTGTTCACTTGACATGACATGTAATAATGTCATGATTGTATAGTCACTGACCAAAAAGGAATTGATCAGTGGTTTATTTTTATGCCATTTTACAACAAAAAAGTCTAAAACCATGGCAAAGATTTTTCATGAAACATAATAGGAGGTTAACAATATTTATTATATTTCATATGGTTATCTTCAGTGAAGTACTTCAGAATACAAAATATAGGCATGAAAAATGATCAAACAATAAAAGCACAAACTGTTCATTAGGTTTAACTAACATAATTAATTATCATAAATATATATTTACGTATGTATGTATAATCTTTTCCCTTCTTTCTTTTCCCCTTTCCCCCATCCCAGTTGTTATTCCCTTGTGAGAAATTTCTTCCCCTTTCAGTTTCCCATATCTATAGTACATTTTGTGTCTTATTTCCTCTTTCACTTTTTTACACTAAGGAGACAATACAAAGTTTACATATGTGGGTCTCATTTATTTCACTTACGATTATGATCTCATGCTGCATCCATTTACCTATAAAAGTCTCAGGTTTGTCTTTCACAGCTGAGGAGTATTCCGTTGTATAAAAGTTACAAATCCTTTGTATCCATTACTTCATTGATGGAATTTGATTTCTAAGATTTAGCTATTACAAATTCTGCTGCTAGAAATATGGGTGATCATATATCACTGTGGTATTTTGTTTTAAATTCTTCTGGGAAATCATGCAGAAGGAGGAGTTTGATCAAATGGGAACTCCAGACATAGTTCCCAGATGGATGTTCACCTTGATTTCCAGAGATTGCACTAGTCTACACTCCCAACAACAGTGGAATAAGTTTCTTTTTTCCCCTTAGCCCCTCCAGCATTAACTATTGGATGATTTCTTGAAAACCCTTTCTCTCTGGAATGAGCTGGAATTTCAGGGTTGGTTTTACTTAGATTTTTCATTTTAACAATGTTGTCAAACATTTTTCCATATATTTATTTGTCATTTGTATTTCTTCATCTGAGAAGTATGTATTCATCTCAGATGGTCATTATTGGATTGGGTCTTTAAATTTGTTTCTGATATTTTTCAATTTTTCTACATTGTAGGTAGAAGTCTTTTTCTGAGTGACAGTTGGCTAATTTTTTTTCTCACTATGTGTGCTATGTTTTCACTCTAATGTTGAATTCTTTTGATGTGCAAAATCTTTTTAATAAGATCTCAGTTATTTATTCAGTTTGAATTTTTCTCAAGAACTCTCTGCCTACTCCTGTGTTTTAAATATTTCTACCCAACTTTTCTTCCAGCAGATTTACTGTTTCTGTTTTAATATTTAGGTCTCTGATCCATTTTGACTTTGTTTTGGTGCATGATAATAGACATGGGTCTAATTTTAGTCTTTGGCATATGTGAAGAAAACTTTCCCAGCACCATTTATTAAAGAGGCTGTCTTTCTTTCAATGAACATGTTTGCCATTTTGACAAAGATGACAAAGGGTAAGTGTCTTTGTACTTGTGTCTTCATCTTATGTTCTATTTCATTGATCCTCAGGTATGTTATTTTGCCACACGATGCTGATCTTGACACAGTAACTTGGTAGTATAATTTCAAGTATGTGATTACAATGTCTCCTTCCTTATCTTTGTTACTCAAGATTGATTTCACTATTTTAGATCTCTTCTGTTTCCAAATAAACTTTAGAAATATTTTCTCTAGATCAGTGGGGTATGATAAAGCTATTTTCATTGGGATTGTAATAAATCTGTATGAAAGTTTTGAGAGTATGACCATTTCCACATGTCTGTTCCAACACATTAACAAGGGATATCATTCTATCTTCTTATATCTTCTTGATCTCTTTCTATAAAGTGCTGTGGTTTTCAATGTATACATCTTTTACATCCTTTGTGAGATTGTTTCTTAAGTATTTCACTTTTTTTCATACAGTTGTGAAGCATGTGATTTTCCTAATGTCTCTCTCAGTGAGCTTGTTGTTTGTGCACAGGAATGATACTGGCTTTGAGTGTTGGTTTTGTATGAAACTGTGCAACTGAATTTGTTTATTAACTTCAGAAATTTTTTGGAGTTTTTGTTGTATTCTATGTAGAGAATTATGTCATGTGAGCATAATGATATTTTAACTTCTTCCTATTCTATCCTTATTCCTTTTATTTGTCTCTTTTATCTAATTTCTCTGACTAATGTTTCAAAACTTTATTGAATATGAGTGGTGGTAGTGGACATCCTTGTTTTGTTTCTGACTTTAGATTGAAAGCTTTCAATATTTTGTCTATTTATTATGACATTAGCTCTTGGTTTGTCATAGGTAGCTTTAATCAAATTGAAGTAAATATCTTCTCTCCTGATTTTATGTAGTGGTTCCATCTTGAATAAGTTTTGGACTTTGTCAAAAACTTTTCTCCACCTGTGGAGATGATCACAAGATTTTCAGCTTTTGTTACAATATATTATTTATTTATTTGCTATGTTGAACCACTGCTACATTCTGTGGATGTATCCCTCTTGGCCATGGTGGGTAATCTTCTTGATGATTTTCTGGATTTTTTTGCTAATATTTCACTGAGGATTTTAAAATCTATGTTCTTCAGATGTATTGCTCTGTAGTCCTGTTTTTGGTTGGGCCTCTGGTTTGTTACCATATGAATATGTGCCTTCAGGAATGTGTTACATAGAATTGCTTTTTTTCAACTTCATCAAAGAGTTGGAAGAACATTTTTGTTAAATTTTGTAAACTTTCTTATAGAATTCAAATGTCAATCCATCAGGTTGTGGGCTTTTCGTTATCAGTAAAATTGTAATTACATTTTCAATTTCATTAACTGGTCATTCAATATTTTTGTATTATTGCTTATTCTATGCATATATATATATATATATATATATATATATATATTTTATTCAGCTTTGGAATTCAGCTTTGGAATATTTCTAGGAATCTGTCGATTTCTGTTGTGTTTTCTAACTTATGTGAATTAGTTTTTAAAGAACATACTGATAGTATGAATTTACACACTTTTTATTCCTCACTGCATTCATTTTAGTTTTTTTCTTACATTTTTTTGATATGGTTGTCTAGGGATTTATCAATCTTGTTTATTTTACCAAAGAACAAACTCTGCAACTCATTTATTCTTGTATTGTTTTCTTATTTTCAATTGCTTTAATTTCTTCTCTGGTCTTCTGCACTAAAGTTTGTATCAGACAAATGCATGTGGTAAATGTTGGATGGCAGTCAACTTGCCTTAGAAGACATTTTAAAAGGTCTTTAGTCACAAGGAAAATGTTATCTTTTAGATTCTGGTTTTACATTAGGAAAGAAGTAATTTAGAGGAGAGATAATTTAAAATTTTATTTTCACTAATTTGTTTAGTAATGTAAAAGATTTTAAAAATAATTCTTGCACAGACAAGACAGAAAAGAGTAGGATGGGTCTCTAAAGAATACCAGCTGAGGAAAGAGAGAGGGCTGAAAAAGGTGGGTGGATACAATTGGTGCACAGTGTAATCCACTGATTTGTAAAACTAGTGTTCATTAGTACCAAAGATAAAATGAAGAACATACACATGTATTTTGAAAAGTGAATATTCAATTATCAATATGAAGCTAATTACAAATTGAAAATTATTAACATTGATAATTACTGATTGATGATCAGTAAAACTTTGACTGAAAATTATAATTATGCACTGATTCATATCATTAATTCACAAAATAGTTCCTAGATTTTTACTAGCCAATTGCTATTTGCTAATACATACATATTGTTTATCTCACCATCTCTATAAAAAAATCCCTGATAAAGGCCCCACACAGACTAAAGAGATGCCTACTTTTTCTCATGAGTCTGAAGCCTCAAGCAGAACTTCAGCCAGGCTTGTTAATTGGGTCTCTGATGAGGATGTCACTGCAAGACAGAAAACAGAAAGCAGAGAGTGGCTGGGAGGCTCAGTCACACACACCTATGTGCCTGTACTAGACCTCAGCTCTCACAAGTCCTCAGCACTTAATATTACTGCCCCTGGGGAACCAAATTTCAAAAAAAAAGCTTTTGGAGGACACTTACAACAATCATAGCAAGTTACTTAGTACTTATAAAATATTCTAATATGTCTATAGTACAATGGAATCAGAAATGTAAGAGAAATTTCTCAATCTATGGAAATAACAAAAAAGACCCTTATGATCAAAAGTAGTTTCTAAAACATGGGATCTCTGAATCATCAAAAATGTGGATTAAGGGGTCATATGGATCATACTTCTCCCTTTCTGCATTTGTGAACTTAACACAAGTGAGGTCAGAATAATCTTATTCTTAAATATCTTTATGGAGGGAGATGGCATACATTTAATATTCCAGAGAAGCCCTACTCTCTAACTGCTTCTTCTGACATTTAAATCCATTTCTTCTAAAGTAGATAGCCATGCAGGAATGAACTTTATGAGCAGATCAGCACGGTACAATTAAAGGTCCTACACATTCTCTGAAGCTTCAGTAGATGTGTGATTTTGAGTAGAGCTGAGCCAGCTGAGAACAACATGTGAGAAAAACTGGTTAAAACTTTGAGAAAAAAAAATCCACACCACGAGAATGTGCAAAAGATCCAAATGAAGGAGAAGGTGAGAAGACAAAGCATGAAATTCTTGTTTCTGAGTCATGAATGCACACACTTTCTTGTACAGCTATGTTCTAAGTGTAATAAAGATTTGAAATCTGAGCCCCCTTTGGGTGAACAGATATATTAGTAGTATAGATTAAAGCAGAATTGGTCAAGAACAAGAGGATCTATATTGTCAAGGAAAAATTGGAGGTGAGTTAGACCTTGAAGAAATTGAGACATTTTGCCAAATAAATCAAACACTGCTTTTGGCCTCTTGTTTTTCTCCTCATAGCTAACCTCTTGTGCTCATATTTACCTTTCACCACTTCCTCATTTTGTTGTTCTCTGGAGTGAAGGAAATTGACAAGTTGCTGGGTACCCTCCATAATATGCTTTAGACAAGTAGGGAAATCTTGAGTTTACTGCCCAACCACACAAAATGTTCATACTCTAGATCTTTCACAGTAGAACTTTATAAAAAAGTCAAATTTTCATCTTTCAAAATTGATTTTCTCTAAAATCTTACCAATTTGAACATTTCTGTGACAAGATACAGAGTACAGACAGCAGGCATGTGTTAGTTACTTTTTTCTCATTGCTGAGACAGAATACCTCATGACCAAAATTAAAGATGGATAGGTTTATTTCTTACATTTGGAGTTTTCAGTCCATACTTAGTTGGCTCCAAGGAAGGATGGCATTATGGGTAGCTGTTCACAGCAAGTGAGAAAAATGCAAAAGAGAGGAATGGATGTCCCCTTCATATCATTACACTATAGGCAGCTCCAGCCCTGGACTGGTGACACATTCAAACCAACAATCTCTGTACTAGAGAACAATGAAGCAATCTCAAATGCTAGATTCATGCTACATCCATGATTGCATGAGTCTTGGGGATGTGGTTCATCTGAACATAAACCAGAGCAAGGCAGAAGACACAGAAAGGAAAAATGAATTTTTCTGAGTCTTCACCAATACGTATAAGATTTGCAACTCTTCTTTTCATTCCATTGATTTACTATTGCTACAAGTGATAAATTTGGTAAATTTAAGTGACAGGAAAGTAAAAAGTTTTCAGTGAAGTGAAAAACAAGGAGCCAGTCAAGAAAAGAGTTGGAAAAAGAGGTTAGAGACTGTGTCATACAGGAAAATTTGCAGATCTAAGCACAGGAAATTCTACCAGACTGCTATTTCTGTCATTCTATAACACTGCAGCTCCATAGAGCAAGTCATTTCATTTCTGTGGAACTCACTTATTTTGTAAAGAATATCTTTGAAGGTGGGAGAAACTACTGTGTGATTGTGAGTGATCTGTCTAATCTAAATAATTTGAAAACTGTGACACTGAAATGAGCATGAATGACAACAGAAGTAGAGTGAAATGTGAAGGCATAAAAAGAGAGAGAAACTAAAAAGTCAAAATGCCTGGAAAAATTTTTTTGAAGTAGTTTTAAAAGTTTCCTTTTAACAAGAGACTTCAGACAAATCATATTCATGTTCACCAGTCGGTCTTTACATAAATAACAGATTAAACCAGTGGTTCTTCAAATATGGCCTCCAGCCCACCAGCATCAGTAACCTCAGATTACACTTTGTTCTGTATAAGGCCTAATAAATTGTGAAGTCAGGAAGCAGGGCCCAGCAATCTCAGTTTCTGTGGATTAGCTAAGTGGTTCTCATCCATGGTTAAGTTTGAGATTTGCTCAGTAAAATGCTAGTGGGAAATACAAATAACTACAAATAAGATTCTGGTACTATTGTTTGAATCTTGCTTCAGGAAGTTGGACTGTTTGTACCTTTTTTATCTCTACAGAGAAAAGGTGCTTCTCTCATTAGGGCTTCTGCTGATCTGTAGTTGGCCCCTCCATTCTGCTTATCACTTTTTGGTAAAACCCACTCATGGTGTGGGTGGTTTCCAAAAGTCTAATTCAATCAAGTCCTTTATGCTACCCCTGAGTTTTCTTCTCCTACAAAGGGAGTATTTTTGTATCACATTTTCCCCATTAATTCCATGCTGTTCCTCTAGCAAGAAATCTCATTCACTACAACACTTTTACCAAATTTCAGTTTCCTCTGACACAAGTTTTTCATGATGGCTAGTATACATCTTCTTGGTGGTCTTCTTTTGTACCACTAACATCAGAAAAGTCATCTCTTTGAGATACAAGCATGAATATTGGACTTAGTTTCAAGAGTGCAGACAAAATTAATTCTATAGAAGGAAGATTAGAGAGGTTTTGACTTTGAGTGTAAGTACAAACATTAGTTTCTCACTGGGTATGTGAGTCTGAATTAAAGTGTAGCTATCACTGCTAAACTAGAAAACTAAAAACATTAATTTCCTATTATTTATTTGATGAAGTCAACCACAATGCTGTTGGTTATGGAAGAGTAGATGGCAAAAATAATCCAAATTATTGGTAATTATGTCATGCATACAAAACTGAAAGTCTGTTTTATGTTTTATCAATGAACCGTGCCCTTTATATTACATTAACAGATCAGTGCTTTCAAATTTGTGACAGGAGAAAATTACATCTACATGAATGTTTCCAAGAAATTGTTTACAAAATTGGTGGGTCATGTGTAATTCTCCCTGAATTAAAGCATCAAAATTTATTCATCATTATTTTCTGTATTTTCAACTGACAGTTGAAGTGTCATTTCTGCCCCATATTTGCCCTATGTTTTTCAAACATAGGTAAGGGTAAAGGTACAAAACATTGGACAGTTAATTAGTATTGGGGCAGGAAATATCAGGGATATTATATGTTACTTAAAATGAATTTGTACTAAAGTGCAATGTTTTTCCTGTCCTTCACTATTCCAATGGATAAAAAAATGCTCAGATAATTTGGAAGTAACTCAGAAATATGCTCCAAATGCTCTTGTTGTGTTCCATGTCTTAGAAAAATGCTAGATGATATTAGGAGAGAAACTGTTTACTAAGCTATAATTTCTCATCATTAAATGAAGAAAAAGTGGATTTTTTAAAAATAAATTTCAAACACTTATGTTGTATAATTACAACTAATTTAATCATCTTTACACCAGTGATTTTTCAAGTTTAAGGACTAGTACACAGGTGGCACTGGAGTCACAAAGAAAATTCATGATTTACAATCGCTGTCCTTGGCAGACTAAGAGCAGATCATAGAGTCATATTTCAATTACATATAGAAGATATGTTGCATATATTAATGCAAAATTATTTGGCATTATCTCTAAACTGTGATTAGCAAAGTTTTATCAAGAATATATAGAGTGGAAGGCTGCATCAGGTGCAGGATGCCCGGAACCTCCATTGGGGGCCCACCCTGCCACCAGGAAATTAACAGAAGCCTGCATCAGAGTAAGCTGCCCAGGACCTCCACAGTGAGCCCACCCTGACACCAGGAACTTAGTGGAAGCCTGCATCAGGGGTAAGCTGCCAGGAACCTCCACCATGGGCCCATCCTTCCACCAGGAGCATCGAGGAGGCCAGCCCAAGACTGAAAAGTGCCCTGGAATGCTTAAGCTGGGCCAGCCTTCCCACCTGGAACATCAAAGATCTCAGCAGGCTCCAGTTAGTGTGAAAAAATTTGGAACTCTGCTCCCACGTGGCAAACCTTGGACTACAGTGGATTAACTGTATCTGTGGTGAGCATGCCCCTAAAACAGATGTGTACAGGGGATAAATAGGGCCAGTAGTAAAACCCCCTCCAAATAACTGTAAGACTTTGGTGAGTCTGAAAAGAGTGTCATCCCCTCCTACACATAGAAAACATCATGCAGAGTGAAAATGACAAAACAGAAAAGCAAAATGCAGTCTCAAACATATAGTTCACCAGGAGCAAGTATAGGAGACATTGAAATAGAGGACCCCAAAAGAAACACACTGGGTATCTCTGAAAAGATACTGAGTGAAATAAAAAAAAAACTGCATCAGGCTATAGAGGAAATCAAATTAGAAGTAGTCTCCCATGTAAAAATAAAAATAACTTTAGTAAAGGAGTTGTTAAATGCAGCTAAAGAAGAACTAGAGAAAAAGTATATGGGCATTGGAAACTGATTGAAACTTTGAATGAACAATATAGAAAACAATCAGAATTCATGAAACAAACTCAGAGACATCCAAGAAACAAAAAAATTCTATTGAAAGCATGCAAAAATGCCTAAAGGAAGCTAAAGATAGGATTTCAGACCTTGAGGACAGGATCACATTTAGTGATCAGGAAAGGATAGAATTTTTAAAAATAACAAACCAGCATGAAATGACAATCCAGAAGCTTCATGAGGATGCCAAGAGCAACAATATAAGAAAAATGGGCATTAGCAAAGATACAGGAGTCCAGACAAATGACATATGTATTTACAGAAATAATAGCAGAAAACTTCCCAAACATGGGGAAAGAATCTAATATGCAGATAAGTGAGGCATATAGAACACCAAACAGTCAGAATCAACATAAATCCACACTCAGACACATAATAATTAAGATCTCAGGCATACAGCATAAAAACAATACTAAAAGCTGTCAGAGTAAAGACACAACTCATCTATCAAGGAAAGAACATTAGATTAAAGCAGACTTTCAGCACAAACCCTCAAGTCAAGAAGAGGTTGGAGTGAGGTATTTCAAGCCCTGGAAGAAAACAAACTTCAACCCAGACTGATGTACACAGCAAAACTTTCATTCAAATTTAATGGAGAAACAAGATACTTTCATGACAAAGAATGACTGAAGAAATTCTTGTTCACCAAACCAACCCTAAAAAGAGTACTGAAAGACATACTAGACAGAGATAAAAATGACCACAATCCCCAAAACAAAAAGAGAAAGGAACCATCAGGTAGGATAAGCAATTAAATAAGAGTAAAAGCAGAAAGAAAACAACTGGAACATAACATGGCAAAGTCAAGCCAGTACATATCAGTGATATCCATAAATATAAATGGCCTCAATCCACCTATAAAAAGAAATAGATTAACAGAATGGATAAAGAAACAGGATCCCACAATATGCTGTATAGAAAAAACACATCTGACCCAAAAGGAAACTCATAGAATAAAAGTCAAAGGATGGAAAACAGTATTCCATGCAACAGGAACCCAGAAAATAGCAGGGGTAGCTATTCTAATTGCAGACAACATGAACTTCAAATGTTAAAATGATTAAAAGAGATAGAGAAAGTCACTATATACTTGTTAGTGGAAAAATTCAAGAAGAAGAACTAACAATTAAAAATATATATGCACCAAATACAGTAGCACCCAACTATATAGGACAGATACTAATGGACATGAAAAACCAAATACACAAGAACACAATTATAACAGGAAACCTTAACAGCCCATTGTCACAAAGAGATAGATCAACTAGACAAAACATCAGCAAAGAAATAACAGAACTGTAGCATACCTGTAAGCAATTGAACTTAGTAGATGTTTACAGAGTGTTCCACACAACCACATCAGAATACATATTCTTCTCAGCTGCACATGGGACATTCTCCAAAATAGACCACATATTATCCCATAAAACATTCTTAAGTAAATGCAAAGCTATTGAAATCATACCATGCATAATATTTCACCATAGTGCACTGAAATTGGAAATTAATGGCAAAAGAAATTGTAAAACCTGCATAAATACATAGAAATTAAATAACAGCCATTTGGAAAAAACAGTGGGCTGCAGATGAAATTAAAGAAGAAATAAAACAATACCAACAATTCAATGAAAATATAGAAACAACATACTGTAATCTGTGGGATACAATGAAACCATTCTTAAGACGGAAATATATAGCAACAAATGGGCATATCAAGAAAACAGAACAAGCACAAATAAACAACCTAATACTCAATCTCAATGTTCTAGAGAAAGAAGAGAAAGCTAAATCCTAAGCTCATAGAAGAACGGAAATTGTAAAGATTAGAGAATAAATCTATGCAATTGAAACTAAAAAAAAAAACAATACAAAGAATTAAAGAATCAAAAAGCTGCTTTTTTGAGAGAATAAACAATATTCACAAACCCCAAGCTAACCTTACCAAGAGAAAGAAAGAAAAAACCCAAATTCATGCAAAAAAAAAGAACTGAAAAGTGAGAAATTACTACAAATCCCATGCAAATTAAAAAGATCATGAATACCTAATTTGAAAATCTCTACTCACATAGAGTGGAAAACACAGAGGAAATGGACAGATTTCTAGAAACATATGAACTACCAAAGCTCAACCAAGAAGATATAGCAATTTTAAACAACCCAATATATAGAAATTGAAAATGTATTTCAAAACTTACCAACAAAGAAAAGCCTGGGTCTTGATGGATTCACAGCTGAATTCTACAAGAAATTTAGAGATGATTTGATGCCAGTACTCCTTAAACTCTTCAATGAAATTGAGAAAAGAAGCAATCCTCCTGAAATCATTCCTGAGAAAGTACTATTTTGATACCAAAACCAGAGAAAGATCCAACCAAAAGAGAACTATAGGCCAATCTCACTGATTAACTTTGATGCAAAGATTCTCAACAAAATGCTGGCAAATAGAATGCAGAAAATCATCAAGAAGATTATACATCACGACCAAGTGGGGTTCATTCAGGAATGCTGGGATGGTTTTACATATACAAATCAATAAATGTAATACACCACATCAACAGAGCCAAAACCAAAAACCACATGGTCATCTCAATAGATGCAGAAAAAGCTTTCGACAAAGT
>PVLA01011600.1:30839-51851 GCA_004027455.1 Hydrochoerus hydrochaeris
AGGAAGAAGTTAAATTATCACTATTTGCAGATGACATGATACTCTATACAGAAGACCCAAAAAACTCCATGAAAAGACTGCTAGAGGTAACAAACAAGTTCAGCAGTGTAGCTGGATACAAAATCAATGCTCAAAAATCAATAGCATTCCTGTACACAAACAAGGAACTCACTGAGAGAGAAATTATGGAAATATCCCCCTTTACAATAACATGTAAAAAAATGAAATACTTAGGAATCAACCTACCTAAAAATGTAAAAGAGCTATATGCTGAAAATTATACTACACTAAAAAAGGAGACTGAAGAGGATATTAGAAAATGGAAGGGCATTCCTTGCTCTTGGTTAGGAAGAACCAATATTGTGAAAATGTCCATACACCCAAAACTGTTATATAGATTTAATGCAATCCCAATCAAAATACCATTGACATGCCTCACAGATCTAGGTAAAACACTACTAAAATTCATTTGGAAACAGAAGAAACCTAGAAGAGGATATTAGAAAATGGAAGGACATTCCTTACTCTTGGTTAGGAAGAACCAACATTGTGAAAATAGCTATACTCCCAAAACTGTTATACAGATACACAATCCCAATCAAAATACCATTGGCATACCTCACAGATCTAGGTAAAACACTACTAAAATTCATTTGGAAACAGAAGAAACCTAGAATAGCAAAGGCAATTCTAGGCAACAAAAGCAAGGCAGGAGGCATCTCAATTCCTGACTTGAAACAGTACTATAAAGCCACAGTGATCAAATCAGCTTGGTGCTGGCAAAGAAATAGACCTGAGGATCAATGGAACAGATTAGAACATGCAAGCACAACTACAAAGACACTCAGCCACCTGATATTTCACAAAGGGACTAAATATGGCCACTGGAAGAAGAATAGTCTCTTTAATAAATGGTGTTGGAAAAATTGGCTCTCTATATGCTGAAGACTGAACCTAGATCCATGCATATCACCATGCATAAATCTAAAGTATAAATGCATCAAAAACCAAAATATTAAAACAGAAACACTAAATCTACTGGAAGACAAGGAAGGTAGAAGTCTTGGAGACATAGGGGTAGGCAGAGAATCCATGAATGAAACCCAAACTGCACAGGAAACCCTTCAAAGAATCAACAAATGGGATCTCACATTATTGAAAAATTTCTGCACTTTAAAGGAAATCACCAACAGAGTGAAAAGAAAACCCACAGAGTGGGAAAGTATTTTAGCCAGCAACCCCTCAGACAAAGGACTTGTGTCCAGAATGTATAAAGAATTGAAAAACATCTAACCCCTAATTTTAATAACCCTCTCCAAAAATGGGCATCTGAGATGAACACACAGTTCTCAGAGAAAGATATATAAATGGCAAACAAATAAATGAAGAAATGTTCACCATCATTGGTCATTTGAGAAATGCAAATTAAAACAGCATTGAGATTCCACCTTGCTCCAGAAAGAATAGCTGCCATCAAAACATCAACTGATAACAAATGTTGGCGAGGCTGCAGGGATAAAGGAACACTGCTCCATTGTTGGTGAGAATATAGACCTGTGCAACCATTATGGAAATCCATATGGATAATTCTCAGAAGACTAGGATTGGAAGCCCCATTCAATCCAGCTATTCCCCTCCTGGGTATTTTCCCAGAAGAACTGAAAATTTCATATCACAGTGATATATGTGCACCCATGTTCATAGCTGCACAATTTGTGATAGATAAATCCTGCAAATAACCAATATACCCATCAACTTCAGAGTGGATGAAAAAGATGTGGCATTTTTACACTGTGGAATATTACTCAGCTATAAAAAAGGATGATCTTGAGGCCTTCATACGCAAATGGAGACAACTTGAGACTATCCTCATTAGTGAAATAAATAAGAATCATATTTATAAATATCATATTGTGTCTCTTGTGTAAAAAGTAAATAAGAACTACAAGAATAATAAAACCAAAATGTGTAATTGCTATTGTAAAAAAGAGAGGAAGAGAAAGTGCTCTAAGAGATATAACTACATGTATGTTTGACCATATTGCTGAATCTTTGTTGGATCTTGGAGCAGAACTGTTTGTAGTCTGACTGTTTGAATGTTTATTATGTACCCTTTAACTTTGTAACTTGAACAACTACATCCAGGATGACAGTATGTAATTTATAAATTACTGCTTTCTTAGTGGAGCTTTTTCTCATTTTCTTTTTTTCTTTCTTTCTTTCAGAATTCTGTATTGTTGCTACCCTTTTTTCTGTTTTGCTTTTTTTCTTCTCTTTAAATAAAATTTTAAAAATGTATAATAGCTATTGTAAAAAAAGGGGAAATAGGAAGCACTATAAAATGTATAGATGCATGTATGTTTAGGTATGTTGGATTGATAACCATATTTCTAGGTTCTTGTTGGATTGTTGAACAGATCTGTTTGCACTCTCACTGCTTGAGTGTCCACTTTGTGTGATTTAATTTTGTAACTTGAATAACTATTTATAAAAGAACAATATGTAATTTATCAATTAGTGATTTCTTACTGTATCTTTTCTTGAAATTCTTTAATATTTCTTTTTCCTGGTTTTTTGTTTAAATTAAAAAGAATAATATATAGAAAAGAGTTGAATGTTCATGACTTTGTAGGGCACAGGTGTATACTGAAACTGGCATCTAAAAACTAAACCTTATGTTTAAAAGCCAAGAAAGTTGATGTTTACGTTTATTGATGTTGAAATTTTCTATAGCCTTAGGTAATAAGATATGATATATGAACAAGGGATGCTAAAGCTCTAATTCTGAATGAATTATTAATGTGTGACTCCATATAATAGGAAAACTTTAAATTCCATGGCTCTATTCAACTGGAACTTTCACAGAAATTTTTCTGCTTGTTTCAATAAAAAAAAATTTCTGTCCACTAAACGGACAATATTTTCAACCTACTTGCTAGCTCTTTTCTGCTACCACTATGACTTAGACATCAAGATTAAAAACTGCTCACACATGGGTTCTCAACTTGTGCTTAACAACACAGAGAAGGACAGGTAATTTAAGTAGAGGCCCTGCTCCTGGTGTGACATATTTCACAGATTCCATCTTTTACCTATTTACTTGTTTAACTCATGTTTGTTGTTTGTTCAATGAATATATATTAATATGAATGCTATTTCCACTATCTCTGTAACTCTGCTATCTTTCTCAATTGATCTTCATTACAAGGAGAACATAATAAAAAGTTGATTTCCACATGAAGTTCTATTAGTTGGACAGCAAAAATATAAGATATGGAAATGGTTGTTTGAGCACATTATATCAAATAGAGAAAAAAATTATTGTATATTATTAATGAATCATGATTGATAATGCTTTTTAACAGATATATACAAGAGATTTGACTACCAAAACCAATACTGAACATTGAATAATTACCAAAAATCTACATTGTAATTATTTCATTCAGTTTATTTTGCTATGTATATTTAGTAAAGTAAAAATTTAAAGGACATTCTCTGATGATTTATACTTTCAAGGTACATGCATGTTTCCAGATTTGATTTCGTTTTATATCTTTGACAACAATAACTTTTAAAGTCTCTTCCACAGTGAAATAGCTTTTTTTTCTCTTTTGATTGAATTTCTTCCATAGAATTTCCTTTTCTATGTGAAAACTAAAAGGTAATACTATTATATGGAATTGAGTCACCAGCTGGATCATGGTCAGTGGCAGTGGGTGGGTGGCATGCCTTTCTATCTCAGGTAAGAACTTCTTGGTGAATTTTCACACAACTTGCACCTGTAATGTCAGAGCACTGTTGGGGGAAGTGCTCGGAACTTTCTTTGTTACCTAAAGTACATACAGATCCAACTTTTCTGTTACTGAACAGAGAAAGAGAATGAGGTGGAGCAGAGGAGAAAAAATATAGATACAGTTCCCAGCCACTGTTTCCCTTCAGTGTGTCTCAAGAATAATAAAGAAATAAGAGATGAAACTGAGATGATGAGAATGGAAGAAAAAAACTATGAGTGAAAATGCAGAAGAGAGAAAAAGTAGAATTGAGTCTTATCTCCAGACTGTTGTAAATTAGAAAAAAACCACAATTTCATATAGCAGATTCTTACAACATGAATGTATGAATAATTTAACCATGAAATCCTTTTAATTAGACCTTACAACATTAAAGCACAAGACATTAGAATTTCTAAACTTGTTTTTTATCCCATTTTACCAAAATTACCAGTGTGTAAAACACAGCAATGTTAGTAGTCTTTACTGAGCATTTGAAAACCCTAAAGTACAGAGGCACTAAGTGACTTCATTAACAGCTCTAAGAGGGCATCCCAGATGCTGATCTCTAGGAGTCTTGCTTCATTATAGCACCATAACACTGAACAATGCAACTAAAATACTGAAAATAATCTGTGGAAAAGGGACAATTGACTGATATGAGATAGAGTAAAAAGAAACAGATCCATCAGGATATTAATTCTTTCCATATTTTCTCACTGTGGATATAAATCGTAAGGATGCATGACTGACTAGAAAGCCAGGTGGTAACCACTGGGCCTCAGTACATGCAAACTCTAAGACTCACAAAGTGGCCTAGCTTTTCTGGAATTCCTTTTCTTCATTGCCAATTGAAGATTACAAATCAGAATGAAGAATGCTTAGAAAACTAGAATTAGAGGGCCCATATGACTCAGTACTCCCTCTTGAAAGTATCCTCACAGAAAAATTAAAATACCACATCCTATTTATAACAGCACATTTTGTAATAGTTCAGTCTTAGAAACATCCCAAATGCCCATCAACAGGAATTTATAAAGAAGATGTGTGTAATTTTGTACATTGGAATACTACTGTGCCATGTAGAAGGGTAAGTTTTTTAGCTCAATGGATGCAACTTGTGGCCATATCTCACATAAAATAAAGCAGATTTATTTGTTTAAACATCACACTGTCTCTCTGACCTGAGAAACTAATAGAGTAAATAAGCACTAAATTGTGCAATAGATATTATGAAATGGGAAGTAAGTTTTCAAAGGAAAGAGAGCCTTAAGTGGAAGAATGAGAAAAGGAAGAAATGGAAAAGAAGAAAACATGCTTTTACAAAGTATAAAATGGAAACAAATCTTTGTAAATAAGGAGGGGAAGAGAGATTGGGGAAAAAGAGAGGGCTCTGAAAAGAGCAATCAAACTAAATCTTGTACAGGCATGAATTTGCTATCACGAATATGATTATATATATATATATATATATATATATATATATATATATTACCAATAATCTTAATTTAAAAAAATAAACTAGAAAGGAATGAAAAAGATAGATAGAAATTAATATGGCTTTGATAGGCCCTGAATATTTCCTATGAGAGTGGATTGTTGTATAAATGAATGAGTCTGTCTTTCCAGTCCTTCTTAATACCTGCTATACCATGTGACTATGCTCATTCTTTCATGTTTCATTCCACCATAACGTCATGTACTATGTTGTCAGGCAGCAGAGAGCACTTCTCAGAGAAGAATCTCAGGAGATCACTTCATCTTGCACCTCCTACCTCTTAAACCATGTGCTAAAAACATTTCTTTCTTTGTATGCTACTCAGCTCAGATTCTTTATTATAGCTGCATAAAGTGGATAAAGAAAGATTAATCATTTTTCTGAAAATATTCTATGATTGATACCTAGATTTTATTTCTTTAAAGTTTTTTAAATTTTATTTTAAAGAGGGTAAAATTAAACATAACAAAATAGAACAAAATGGAACATAAGAAAACATTGTAAGAGACACAGATTTCAAAGAAAGACAACCAGACATATTCACTATCTATCATATTGTATCTGGTTTTCTTCCAAATATTTGTCCATATCTTCACATACAAGGAATTCATACAAAACAATATAGTATAAAACTGATAAGAACAAGATGATGAAGGCATTTTACATCTTTAAGAGCAGACAATAAGGAAATCAACAATAGCTGTCATAGTGTCTCTCATTCTCTTCAAAATAACTGTCCATACCTTCATATTGTTGAAATTAAACAAAATAAATACAGACTAAAATCACTCCAAACAAATAATAATAGTATTGCTGGATTTCACATAATGATGCCACAGAATCAGTGCTGGATATCTTAGTGTCTCTTTTTCTTCAAAATAGTTCTTCATTTCATCATGTGTTATATAATCAACTCTCATAAACTGATTAGAAGTTCTGTACATGTGTTGGTCTCTACATGTATATCTATCCTTTCTTCATTAGAGGGAAAAACAAAACAAAACAAATTCCTAGGAAAAACACTAAACAAAAAAGACATAAAAAAACACAAACAAGATGATCTACAATTGTTACTATGAGGTCTCTTGTTTTCTTCAGTAGAATTGTCTATATCATCAGGAATAGTATAGTTGAACATAGCAGTATATAACAATATTAATAAAAACAAAATATTGGAGACACTATAAGACTTCAAAAGCAAGTAATAGTCAAGCCAAAATGGTATCCTAGTCAACCTTGTCATTTTCAGAGTATTTGCCTATACTCTCAGGCTCAATACTATCAATCATAACAGATTAGAATAAAATCAGTCAAGACAAAACAGCAATCTAAAAATACAGATTCAAATAAGATCAGTGATACTAAGAGAGTTCAAGTTATACAGGGCTTCAGACTAAGTAAATAAGAAATTAAGGATAGTTGCCATAGTATATCCTGCTACTCTTGGAATAGCTCTCTGTGCCTCAAATCTAATACAAGTAGACAGACTGGAACAGAATATAATCAAACTAAGCAGAGCAATGAGATTAATGTGGGTTTTAAATCCTTATACACAATTAACAATGTCCTCTGCCTTTCTTTTATAGACAACTCCTTCCCTTTCACAAAATGTGCATTGTACATTTTGGGTCCCACTAACTACATTAGTTTTTAGATTAAGAGGGGGGTACCCACTATTTCCCTAAATGGTTGTGAACCTTTTTACCCCTGGGGTTGATCTTAAGTTGTATTCCTTTACCTACAAAACCCTCAAAGTTTTCCTTTGTTACAGCTGAGTAATTCTACACTGCACAAAAGTGTCATGTCTTTCCAACCTATCTGCAGCTGCTTTGTGAGCTAACCTATTTCTCTCTGGTTCCCTGTCACATAGAACATTGTTTTCTCATTTTTGTCTTTTGGTCCATAGACTGTCTTTCAGGTTAATTGTATTTCCTATACATAGCATCTTGATGGACCTATCTCCTCATCTACTCTGCCTGTGTTACTGTATCAAGGCCATCTATGTTAGAGATGATAGTCAACCTTCTCTGCCTTATTTTTGATATGCTATTTTCCTGCTATTGCATTTTTCTCCTTCATTTCACTGACTGCCCCATTCATTGAGGCCTCTCTGCCACTGTTCCTGAAATCCTGGTGTTTTTTTTTCTCTCCTTCTGGAATGTACTTCAGTATTTTTTGTAGGGTTGGATTGGTGGTCAAAAACTCCCCCAGTTCCTCTTTGTCATTAAAGGATCTTGTATCTCCATGAATTTTTAAAGAAAGCTTTGCAGGGTACATCAATCTGGGTTGGAGTTTATTTTCTTTCAGGGCTTGGGATACTTCACTCCAAACTCTTTTTGATTTGATGGTTTGTATCAAGAAGTCTGTCCTGAATTTGATGGGATTTTCTTTGTCAGTGATCTCTTTCTTTGATGGATTTTAATATTCTGTTCTTGTGATTAATTTCTGGGATCTTGATTATTATATGTCTGGGTGTAGATCTGTCTTGGTTGTAGCTGGCTGAAGTTCAGTATATACCTCATACATCTGAATATCATTTCCTTTTTCAATGCTTTGGAAATTTTTCTTAAGTTTTTATGTGAATAATCTTTGTATTTCCTTTGTGGTTATCCTTGCTTCTTCATTCACATTTTTTATTCTTAAGTTATAGATACTCTTGTCCTCTTCTAGCATTTGTATTATTACTGCCTGTTACCTTGTTATTTTTAAGAGATGTTTCTTTTGCAACCACACTTTGCAAACTTATCTTCAAGTTTTGTTAATCTATCTTTAGTTTCTTTCAGGAAATTTTGCCTGCTTTCAATGGAGTTTTTAATTTCCTGGTAATATCTTTGAATGTTTCAAGTACTTTTTTTTAAACATTCTTCATCAAAAGTTTCTCTCCTTTTTCTGTATTCCTCCTTTCTTCTGTCTGTGTCTTCTTGAGAAGTGCTTTGCATTTATTTTATTAATCTTCTTTTATCTTGCTTTACTTGTATCATTATTTCAGTTTTGATTTCATCTATAATCTCACTAAGATCTTTTTTTATGTCAGTTGATGCCATGTCCGATATTGCATGTTTTTTTGCCCTTGACCTCTTCTGTATTTACCTCTCCTGGACCCATATTCCTTAATTTGGGTTCTGGAGCCCTTTTCTTATTTCTTTCTCTTGGCATGTTTCGGGTTTCTCCCTTTCACGTGCATGGTGGAGGTCTCAGCCCCTTTCTGTATCGGTTATGGTTTTTCTGAGGTGTGCTGTGTAGGGGTTGCTGCCTTCTCCAGTTTGCTGTTGGTCACTAAGGTGCAAGTAGGAGCAGTGTAGGCTGGCCCCTCCCCTCCAAGCCAGTCAACCAACAGGAGCCTTCAACACATTAGTGTGTACAGCATGGACACCATTCAGGCCAACTCTAGTGAGAGTGCCACGACTGCAAGTCTGAGTGGCTCCAGTGAGAATGCTGCAACCATGAGTCAGGCTGGGTCTGATGAGAGTGTGTCTTGTTGCAGCCTTCTGTCCATGTTTTTCTTTTCTTTCTTTCTTTTTTCCTTTTTCTTTTTCCTTAGGTTCTTACTGGGTCCTGAGAATCTCTCTCCTTTTATCTGGTTTTCTCCATTGTGGTAAATTCTAGTAATAGAGCTGTTTGTCTCAGAGAGGCTGTTTACCATGTTACTTATTTGACTGCCATCTTCCTTGTGATTCAATACCTAGATTTTCACACTATGTATATGGATTTGCATTATTTTAAATAATTCTTCTAACAGGAATATAATTAAAAAGAGCTGTATGCTGCCAACTTCTGATCCTAGGCCTATGCAATACTTTAGATGACAATTCATCTATTTGAGTTCCATGTTTCTATTGTTAGTAATTTCCAAATGCATTTTGTTCTCTATGTACATCTTTAGTTCTTCTAAATTTTATATTTCTATTAATTCTACCATATTAAATCAAAGACATCACTCTTTCTGTATCTGTTTCACACATATTGAGAATTCTAATTATGTCCTTATCACTGAGATAATTTTTAAATTAATAATATTTATAATGTTAGAATTTATAAATATTCACATCTAAATAATGTGCTATTATGTAAAGCCACATACTATACTATATATTCTTTACTGTATTTTGCTTTTCATATAGTTAATTTTGGCATCACTTTCATGCCCACATAGTTTTTTTTTATGTTAAACAGAGTTCATGCTCCAATTCCTCAGATTCATGCAACACCTATCAATGTGCTCCAATACATTTTGGCAATTCCATACTTTCATGCCACTCTGGGAATTCTGTCTTCTTTTTCTAACCTGAGATTGCTCTGTGGTTTGTCCAAGAAATACTTGGAGCCTTTCCTTATTTACTGGAAATATTTTGTAATTTATGGTGATTTTAAATTATGATAATAAAATAAAGAAATATTTACATATAGAGAATACAATATAAAACAATTTCAAACTATTCTTCTATTTTTAAAAAGATTTTTAAGAGTATATAGATAATGCTTCTATTAGCATAAATTTGCAGATATAGTACATAAATACATGTATGAAATAAATGGCTTTCTTATGACATACAGTATCTATAAAACTATTTATTCTATGCATAATGTGATTTATATGTATTTGACATCACTGCATATAATACATTTAAGCATACCTGAAAACTTATGTAAAATCTGGTAGCCATAGTCACTCTGAAGAGGAATTAAGGATGTGGATATCAGGGTAGGCAGGAGATTTTCTTCATACTTTTATACATGTGTTTATTGTTTGCTTTCATAATATATGTATGCATTATTTTTTCAAAAATAAAAAAATGTGAAATTCTTCAATTGTTAAACTTTAGAGCCATTTCTATCTTCTAAAATAACTAGAATGTATTTTTATTAAGTCATTGTCAGCCTTCTTCATGAAATCATGAAGAATAAGCTGAAAAGAGATGAAAAGAGACTAAAGGTGAAATAAGAAACCAATGCAAGAGCCATCTCATTTACCTAAGTGATAGAGATAGTGGCTTTTGGTATGGCTACAGTACTGGAAGTGACAAAACATGACCAGCATGGGGAGAAACAAAATATAGTTATGACTCTTAAACTGATGAATGAAGTCACAAAAGTCAATGGAATATCTATTAGGATACAACATTATATGATTTAAAAATAGGTATCAATTATACAAATTCCAATTGAACTCACACAAATTTACTTCAACAAGTCTTGTGTCTTACAATGTAGTGAATGTGAAAAATACAGTTACCTAGCAACAATTCAAAGAACCTGCTTTAACTGTAGATTGTAAGCGTATACTCATAGACATTACAATCATCATTATCATCACACATAACCATGCATAATCAAACAGTGAGTCTTGAAACAAAATCAATAACTTATTTAAAAATAAATATTAGGGTCTTTTAAAGTTATGGTTAAAACCTTATCTTAAGAAGCTGCTTCTTCAAATTTTTTTCAAAAATTTTTATCTTAGATCAGAGGGACATCAGCAAATTTTTATGAAACACTTGCGTACTTTGAAACTGGATGTGACATTTATCAACATATAAATGAGTCAAACTATGAGCCTACTTTATATTCTAAATGAAAACACCAATTATATAATACCTTTAAAGATGAATGTGCTAGAACAAATTATGTGTTAATTGGTTCATAACAATGTGAACACAGCCTCACTGTATTGTAATTCTGTATGCTCCCTGGCATAAATTGTTTACTATTTGAAAACTCAGCTTTCTGTATCACTTCATGAATTGTAAGTACCATGCATAATAAAAGCTAATGGAATTTATTTATATTAATAATTATTGTTAATTACCTTATCAAAATATTTGCATTGAATAAACAAGCTTTCCATTCTTCATAATTTTTGCAGTCTCTTGTAGCCATTACTCTGTACTATTTCTTTGAGATCAACTATTTTTTGAATTGTATACACACATTCTTTTTATTATGGCCTTCACTTAGTGTTTTCCAGTCCTGTTCACGTTCCACAAAAAATGTGATTTTCTTGTTTTATGGCTGTACATTATCTTTTTGTATCTCTATACCATACTCTCTCTATGCTTTCACACATTGATGAAAATTTAACTCTATTCCATATCCTAGAAATTGTGAACAGTGCTACTAAACATGGCAGCTCAGGCATTTCTTTGATATTTTTGATACTGTATTCTCCAGATACATAGTAAGGAGTGGGATGAAATCACATGAGCTATATTTTCAGATCTTTAAAAAGTATCAGTACTATGGTACATATAGATAGTCTATAATATTTATCCTAATTTACATCTTTATTAACAGTATATGAATTCCTTTCTCTCTCTGACTGTATTTTCTATTGCTTTTCTTCTGACAACACACATTTTTCTTAGGTAAAGATACAATGTCATGTTTGTAATTTTTATTCCCTTGATGGCTAGAGATTTTGAACATTTTTTCATATATCTGTCGATCATTTGAAAAAATTCCTTCAGAAAATGTCTACTCAGATCATAAGCCCATTTAAAATGGATGTCTGAGTTTGAAAAAAGTGTTTACCTGTTTATTGTTCCATTGTTTTATACTTATACATCAAATCCATGTCAGATACACAGTTTGTAACTATTTCGTCCCATTTTGGAAGCTTCCTTTCAGCTCTGTTAATTGTTTGTTGTTTTATATAATGCACAGACACCATTGATATAATTCTGTAAGTCAATGTTTCTTTAGTTTCCTA
The DNA here is from genome assembly GCA_004027455.1 of Hydrochoerus hydrochaeris. Classification (NCBI taxonomy): domain Eukaryota; kingdom Metazoa; phylum Chordata; class Mammalia; order Rodentia; family Hydrochaeridae; genus Hydrochoerus; species Hydrochoerus hydrochaeris. The sequence continues at coordinate 42,817 of PVLA01011600.1, forward strand.
TTCCTTGGAGTAATGTCCAAAAAATCTTTGCATTACTATTTATTAAAGAGACTATCTTTTTTCTATGGTATTGTTTATGTTTCTTTGTAAAACTTTTGAAAGATGGGGCTGGGGATTTAGCTCAGAGGCATAAGTGCCTGCCTTGAGAGCATGTGGTCATGAGTTCAATCCCCAGTACCAAAAAAAAATTGAAAGACATAGTGTATGAGGTTATTTCAGAAATCTATATTATTTTTCTTTGCTTTTATGCCCTTAACATGCTGATTAAATTGTTATAGTTTTGCCATATTTTAAAGACAAGTCATATCCAGGATTATCATTTTTCCTGAAGAATTATCTTTTTTTGCTGTTTGAAGTGCTTTGTGATTCAATACAAATTTTAGGATTGTACATTCTATTTCTCTGAAGAAAATCAATTTTATGGGAAATGTATTGCTTCAATAGATTGCTGTGCCTAATATTGACATTGAAATAAATATTTATTCTTTCAATCTATTAATGTAGAATACATTTCCATTAAGTTTATTGTCATTCATTTATATCTTAAAATTTTTATTGTAAAAATTGTTCATCACTTGATTAAGTGCATTTCTGGATATTTTTGTACCTTTTGTAAAATAATTTTTCATATTCTTTTGTTTTAGAAATTTTGCAGAGAACTTATGGTAACTGCTAATTATGTGTTGAATTTATATCTTGTCACTATGTTAAACTCTCTTTTTAGTTCTAATATGATCTTGAAAGTTTCTTTAGGGTTTTTTTGTATGAAGTCATTTCTGATGCACACAAACATACTTTGACTTATTGATTTTCAATCTGGATACCTTTTATTTGTTTCTATCCCTTAACTGCTCTCATTAGAATTTCCTGTTCAATTTTAAGTCAGGAACTTTGGTTTCATTGTTTTATTCCAAATCTTAGAAGAATGTATCAAATATTAAATGTTAAATACATCAAGAAGATATTACAAGTATGAATGTATATTCACTCAATTTTGGAAAACTTAAACATATATAGCAAAACTTTGTGGGTCTAAATGGAAATGCAAGATTTACAAATATACTTTGCAATACAAGATTTGAATACTATACTTTCATCACTGGGCACATTATAATACAAACAATGTGCAAAGAAAATTTACATTTAACCTCTTCTCTAGAAAGGACAAACATAACAAACACTCACAGAACCTTTCATTCAATAACTGCAGAGCATAATTTTTCTCAAAATCATATGGAATATTTTCTAGAGTAGGTCAAATATTAGAGCACAAAACAATTATTACCAAATTTTAAAAAATGAAATTATATCACATCTCTTTTCTGAATACAATATAAAGAATCAAGAAACCAACAACATGAAAAATTATATAAACATATGGAAATTAAACAACAGCTTTGCACAACTGGTGGATAATAAAAGACAATTCACAATAATAATATTCAGGGGGTATTACTTTTAAAGTCACAAGAATTCTACAACTGCGTATCATTATCAAGTTCTGATTTTTAAGATTTCAAATTTTATTGGAAATAAAATATGTTGTAGAAAAAGTACTCAGAGGTATCAATAACTTTATCTTTTTCTTGAAGGCTTTAACTGATGGGTCAGTTAAGTACTTTGTTACAAAGACATGTTATGGCAGATATGGAAAGTTAGCTGTTATATCTAATACCTAGACACTGTTTTTGTTGTACCTTAGATTCATTAATTAAACCTGCCTTTCATTGTTACACATTCCACTTTCAGTAAACTTGTCAAAATTGTAAAAGTGTTGAATATGAATACAAATTGCAAGTGTACCTTCTGCAAAACTCATAGTATTTTGAAATAATGGAAATAAAATATATTCATCACTGTTCTTTGGATTTGGATTTTCAGTTAACCTCATTCTCAAATCTTCATCCTTTTGCTTAGATGATTTTGAGTAGCTCTAAAAATATACTAGCACAATTTTAGCAGTATTCTCATAGCTCCTGACTTTCTCTTTCTGCTATACATTGGCATCTTGTACAAGTGCCTTTCCCTAAGGCTGTTTATTTCTGCCTCTGTCCTAATGTCTGTTGTGACACTCTGCTTCTGTGATTGAGCCCTTGGTATGGAGTGTAAATGACTAGCAGATTGCATTAGGCAACTATTGGCTATAACGTATACACCCACATTTCAGTATTTGCTATCACAGAAGTCATTTCTATTTCATGTAATACTTGAGTCAGGTGAGCATGATTGGTGAAAAACTGTATTCAATACTTCATTTCATAAAAAACAATCTTGTGTCTCTGCTATGTCTAAAGCCTGGTCATAATCAATAAAATGGGAATATGGTAACAACAAGGGCATAAAACTTCTTAGCCACCTAATCCTTGATTCCTATCATAATACTATTTCCATTCATGAGTAATCAAAAGGGTCCATTACAGAATCTAGAAGTTCACAATAGCTTTCATTGAGGCAGATGTCTTGGAAAGAATTTCGGATTGTTGCCAGCTGTTCATTTACAAGAGAATCTGGCAAGAATAGAAAATAAACTACAGTTCTCATTGAGGGAAAATTACCCTCTGGAAAACAAGGTTATTACATTCTCACAGTGACTTAATGACATATTGCCATGTGATTAAAATTTTTATCAATGTTGGTAATGAAACTATCAAGGATGTTGCATTCTAGCTTCATTTTGTGTTGTTCTTATTTATATTTATCTGGCTTTAGTATCAAGATAATGCTATTCTTTATAAAGTTCAATATCTAGAATATAAACTTATTCTGTAGCTCTGGATTTCCTTTCTTGAATAAGGGGTAGAGTGGATGGCACTTGGCAGCATGTCAATTCTCTTCACTCCAGAAAACAGAAAAATGAGGAAATAATGAAATGCTAATATCAACAAACTTGGTTAGCCATTGGGAAGTCCAAGAGGCCTAAAAACATTTTATTTTGTTTGACAAAAATGTCTCATTTTCTTAAAGGTCCAATTTACCACCAGTTTTTACTTGATAACAGGAATCCTCCTGTGCTTTTCTCATTCTGCTTTTTTCAATACTACTCAAACATCTGTTCCTCTAAAACAACCTCATAGTCCAAATCCTCATTATGCTTAACACAGAACATTACACAGTGCATATATTTTAACACAGGAATGAGAATTTCATGTTTTGTCTTTTCCTCTTCTGCTGGATATCTTCATGATGTGGATTTGGGTTTGTTGTCTCAAAATGGTAGCTACAAACATATGTCACATATTGATCTCAGCAGGCTCAGTGCCACACAACCTCACACAGCTTCTGAAGATTCATAGAACCTGCAGGGTCTTTATTTCTACTCTGCTGATTTATTTGAAAGTTCAGTTCTGTGTGGCTGTTTCCTTTAGGATAAATGGATTTAATTGTCAAAAGACAGAATAAGGGAGTAAACATTCACTAGAATGTTAAATATATACCACCTCCCTCCTCAAACATATTTAAGAATAAGATTATCCTGACCTCAGCTGTGTTATGTTCAGACATGTAGAAAGGGAGAAGTATGATCCACATGACTATGTAATTCTCACTTTTGATTGCTCTGTTACTCCTTGTATTAAAAATATTTTTGATCCTAAGGGACTTTTTATTTACATAGAGTGGGAAATTTCTTGTACATTTCCGATTTAATTGTGTTATACTCATAATATTTTAGAAGAACCTCAGAAAGTTTCAATGATTGTTGTGAGTGTCCTGCTAAAGTTGAAATGTTACAGTTTTGTTACACAGGAAGGCAGCCCTGGGAGATGTTGTGAATATATACCCTTAGTATTTTGAAGATGGAATATTCCTGGAGACAATTAGAGCCATTCACAATGACCAATTAATTAGCAGTAGTGCTGAATTTAACTCCCAGAACCACATATTGGAAACACTATTTTTCCTTCCATCTTAACTACACTAATTAGTAATACATTATTATTTGAATTGAACAAAAATTTCCACACTCACCATGGATACAGAACTCAAATAGGAAAAACTGAGCACAGTCACATTAATTCATGCTCATAGAAAAATCCTATAAAAAAAGAAAAATCCTGATATTAGCACCCCCGTCATCCTATCATACACAAAAGTGTATATTCACCAGGTGGACATTACTTCCCAACAGAAAAATAGTATAGAGATAATTCTATATGCAATCTCTGACCTCAAAGATAGAGTATGATGAGAACTTATTTAAATGTTCATATTGCTTTTCTGAGTTAGCATACAGTAGGCCAAGTGATTTCAGTATAAACATACTGAATTCCAGAATTTAAAAACAAGTGATGTGACAGCATGCTAGAGCCAGAAGAATGCAATATGACTGCAGAAACAAAACAATATACCTACTAATTACAGGATGGCATTAACTATTTAACCCCCTTTAATTAGTTCTGGTTTGGTCAACTACATAGTTCTTAAAATATTCATTTGGCAAGGTACTAAGTCAATAAATATTTAGCAGCAGGATTAGATCAGGTAAATTACTTGGATCTGTTAAGATTTCTAAGTTCTTGTCCCCTCACACTGATCTGCACTGCAACACAACAAAGCAATGGGGAGGACTGTGGACCCATCTCACACACAAGGCTCTAGCGACCTTGTAAGAAAGGAGACATCACTCTCCACTGCAGGGTTTTTCTTTCTGTGATAATTCACTCCTCATTGAGGCCTTCCTTGGTTATTCAAAGATTCATTTTCCAGGTTCTAAGAATTTGGTATCCTATTTTTCTGTTTTATTTTTCTCTATATATCATTTATTGTCTCATAATATATAATGAAGTTTACATAATTATTTCATTTATTTTGTCAGTCATGAGAAAATGTCTAAGTTGAAGAAAAGAATTATTTTCTCTTCCCTCATTTCTCTATGTCCAGAATGTAGACTCATAACAGGACCAAACATTATTATTACATGGTGATAATTCCAACCACCATATGTCTATTGAAGTGGATCAAAACATATTTCATAAATCTTTCCCATATCTAAACTAGGCATGTAAGTCTCTCTTTCCTTTTATCTCTCTCTCTCTCTCGCTCTCTCTGTCTCTCTCTCTCTCTCTCTCTCTCTCTCTCTCTCGCTCTCTCTGTCTCTCTCTCTCTCTCTCTCTCTCTCTCTCTCTGTAATATGATGGACCAGCTGACACTTAGAGTCTTAGCAGTAATTTAAATTTCTTTCAACATGGTAAAGTGTGTGTCTAAACTCAGGCACAGTGGCCAAGCTCTGTAGTTCTGGCACTGGGCTGAGACTTAGACAGGAGGATCACTTGATTCCAAGAGTTCAAGGTCAGATTATGTAATAAAGAAGACCCTATCTAAAATCAAATGAGAGAAACTCAGATTATGGGCCTTGATGGACAGATGTGCCTTCTTGGGGAAATGGCAGAAAGAAATGAGAGAAGTGTGGCTTGTAGATGAGTGACAGTGAGAATGGCCCATCTATGCATCACTGTGATGAATACTGGTAGATCATGGCCCAGAATGTCCAACATGGGCCGCCCTGCCACTGGGAACTTAGCAGAAGCCTGCATCAGGGGTAAGCTGCCCGGAACCACCCCTCTGGTCCCACCCTGCCACCAGGAACTTAGCAGAAGCCCGCATCAGGCATAGGCTGCCTGGAACCTCCACCATGGGACTGCCCTGTCACTGGGAACATTGAGGAGGCCCGCCCAACACTGAAAACTGCCCTGGACTGCTTCAGATGGGCCAGCCTTCCACCTGGAACATTAAAATTCTCAGCAGGCTCCAGTTAGTGTGAAAAAATTTGGAACTTTGCTCCCAGGTGGTGAACCTTGGACTACAGTGGATTAACTGTATCAGTGTGGTGAGCGTGCCCCTAAAACAGATGTGTACAGGGGATAAATAGGGCCAGTAGTAAAACCCCCTCCAAATAACTTTAAGAATTTGATGTGTCTGAAAAGAGTGTGTGTGATCCCCTCCTACACATAGAAAACATCATGCAGAGTGAAAATGAAAAAAATGAAAAAGCAACATGCAGTCTCAAACATATTGTTCACCAGAAGCAAGTATAGGAGACATTGAGATAGAGGACTGCAAAAGTAACACACTGGATATCTCTGAAAAGATAGTGAGTGAAATGAAAAACAACTGCATCAGGCTATAGAAGAAATCAAATTAGAAGTAGTCTCCCATGTAAAGATAGAAATAACAACTTTAGTAAAGGAGTTGTTGAATGAAGCTAAAGAAGAACTCAAGAAAAAAGTATATGAGCATGGGAAACTTACTGAAACTTTGAATGAACAATATAGAAAACAATCAGAATTTATGAAACAAACTCAAAGAGACATCCAAGAAACAAAAAATTCTATTGAAAGCATACAAAACCGCCTAAAGGAAGCCGAGGATAGGATTTCAGACCTTAAGGACAGGATCACATTTAGTGATCAGGAAAAGATAGAACTTTTCAAAATAACAAAGCAGCATGAAATGACAATCCAGAAGCTTCATAAAGATGCCAAGAGCAAAAATATAAGAATAATGCGCATTAGCGAAGATACAGGAGACAAATGACATACATAAAGTATTTACAGAAATAATAGAAAATTTCCCAAACATGGGGAGAGAATCTGATATGCAGATAAGTGAGGCATATAGAACAACAAACAGTCAAAATCAACATAAATCCAGACCCAGACATATAATAATTAAGATCTCAGACATACAGCATGCAAACAGAATACTAAAAGCTGTCAGAGAAAAGACACAACTCACCTATCAAGGAAAGCACATTAGATTCATGGCAGACTTTTCAGCACAAACCCTCAAGTCAAGAAGAGCTTGGAGTGAGGTATTTCAAGCCCTGAAAGAAAACAACCTTCAACCCAGACTGATGTACCCAGCAAAACTTCCATTCAAATTTCATGGAGAAACAAGATACTTTCATGACAAAGAACAACTGAAGAAATTCATGTCCACAAAACCAACCCTAGAAAGAGTACTGAAAGTCATACTAGACAGAGATAAAAGTGACCACAATCCCCAAAACAACAATGGAACAAAACCACCAGGTAGGATAAGCAATTAAATAAGATGAAAAGCAGAAAGAAACAACTGGAACATAACATGGCAAACTCGAGCCAGTACATATCAGTGATATCCATAAATATAAATGACCTCGATTCACCTATAAAAAGAAACAGATTGACAGAACAGATCAAGAAACAGGATCTCACAATATGCTGTATAGAAGAAACACATCTGAATCAAAAGGAAACTTATAGATTAAAAGTCATAGGATGGAAAACAGTATTCTATGCAACAGTAACCAAGAAAAAAGCTGGGGCAGCTATTCTATTTGCACACAACGTAAACTTCAAACCTAAAATGATTAAAAGAGATAGAGAATGTCACTACATACTTGTTAGTGGAAAAGTTCAAGAGGAAGAACTAACAATTATAAATATATATGCACCAAATAGAGGAACACCCAACTATATAAGACAGATACAAATGGACATGAAAAAGCAAATACACAAGAACACAATTATAAAAGGAGATCTTAACAGCCCATTGTCACAAAGAGATAGATCAACTAGACAAAACATCAGCAAAGAAATAACAGAACTGTAGCATACCTGTGAGCATTTGGACTTAGTAGATGTTTACAGAGTGTTCCACCCAACCACATCAGAATACCACATTCTTCTCAGCTGCAAATGGGACATTCTCCAAAATAGACCATATATTACCCCATAAAACATTCTTAAGTAAATACAAAGCTATTGAAATCATACCATGCATAATATCTGACCATAGTGTAATGAAATTGGAAATTAATGGCAAAAGAAATTGTAAAAAAATGCATAAATACATGGAAATTAAATAACAGCCTTCTGAACAAACAGTGGGCTACAGATGAAATTAAAGAAGAAATAAACAATACCAACAATTCAATGAAAATATAGATACAACATATGGTAATCTGTGGGATGCAATGAAAGCATTCTTAAGAGGGAAATATATAGCAATAAATTGTCATATCAATAAAACAGTATGAGCACAAATAACCTAATGCTCCTCTCAAATTTCTAGAGAAAGAAGAAGAGAGGAAATTGCTCATAGAAGAGAGGAAATTGTAAATGTTAGAGCAGAAATCAATGCAATTGAAACTAAAAAAACAATACAAAGAATTAAAGAATTCAAAAGTTGCTTTTTTGAGAGAATAAACAAAATTCACAAACCCCAAGCTAACCTTATCAAGAGAAAGAAAGAAAGAAAAAACCAAAATTCATGCAAAAAAAACCCTAAAAAGTGAGAAATTACTACAAATTCCATGCAAATTGAAAAGGTCATGAATACCTACTTTGAAAATCTCTACTCACATAGAGTGGAATACAAAGAAGAAATGGACAGATTTCTAGAAACATAAGAATTACTGAAGCTCAACCAAGAAGATATAGCAAATTTGAACAACCCAATATCAGTTATTGAAATCAAACATGTGTTTCAAAACTTACGAACAAAGAAATGCCCAGGTCCTGGTGGACTCACAGCTAAAATCTACAAGAAATTTAGAGAATATTTGATGCCAGTACTCCTTAAAATCTTCAATGAAATTGAGAAAAGAAGCAATCCTCCTGAAATCATTTCTGGAGGCAAGTATTATTTTGATACCAAAACCAGAGAAAGATCCAACCGAAAAAGAGAACTATAGGCCAATCTCACTGATTAACTTTGATGCAAAGATTCTCAACAAAATGCTGGCAAATAGAATGCAGAAAATCTTCAAGATTATACATCACGACCAAGTGGGGTTCATTCAGGAATGCTGGGATGGTTTAACATATACAAATCAATAAATGTAATACACCACATCAACAGAGCCAAAACCAAAAACCACATGGTCATCTCAATAGATGCAGAAAAAGCTTTCGACAAAGTCCAACACATGTTCATGATAAAAACCCTTCAGAAATCAGAATGCACAGTGTCTACCTCAAGCTTATAAAGGCCATCTATGACAAACCAACAGCCAACATTATACTAAATGGGCAAAAACTGAAAGCTTTCACTTT